>JASFAT010003236.1:0-124720 GCA_031353405.1 Baronia brevicornis
TGCCATTTTATATTATAGTCGTTAAATTCATTCCAATTTGTTAAATGTCAAATGTATTTTTTTAAATATGTATATATTATTTCTGATATCACTGAGATCCAACTTGTTTTTTTAATATGTAATTATTTTAATTTATGAGGAACAAGCGGTATATAAAAAATAATTTTATTTTTATTCCGCATACTTTTGAATGATTGGTTAAAGATACAAGAGTTTATAATAAAAATATGCTAGGCTTTTCATTGTTGTAGCTATTGTGGTTTTTCATTCGGTGATATAAAACAAGTGATTGTGGTCATATAGATGTTATAATAAAGTATAATAAATAGGTAATAAAGTCGTATAATAAATAAATAGATTCGGCATAAAAACATTAATAAATAAAACATAATTAACGTTAAGTTATACATATATCAGTTTTCTATGGTGTTTTTAACGTATAAGTGAGATTTAAAGACAATTCTAATGAAGATACAAACAGTATTTTATACCTTAATCGTTTATAAGTATGTGTCGATTTATTTTTTATTGGCAGAAGCCAAAAACTTCACAGAACTGGCAGAATTGCAGGGGCTTACATGCCACGAACACGATGTTATAACTGATGATGGATATATTTTGAAATTGTTTCACATACCGGGTAACAAGGGAATGCCAGTGCTGCTAATGCACGGCATCGTGGACTCTGCGGATACTTGGCTCATGAACGGCGAGATATCTTTGGCTAACGTGTTAAACAGAGCCGGTTACGATGTTTGGGCCGGCAACTGCCGGGGTAACCGATACGCGAGGCGTCATATATCCTTGGACCCCGACGTCGACGACAAGTTCTGGGACTTCAGTTTTCACGAACACGCGTACTACGACCTATCGGCAACCATCGATGCGGTCTTAACCAAAACCGGTGAATCGAAGCTGAACGGAATAGGCCATTCGCAAGGCAATGAATTATTTTACATTCTAGGCGCTAGCAGACCCGAGTATAACATAAAAGTAAATCTAGTCACCGCGCTGGCACCGGTGTCTTTCCAACACAATATGTTATCGCCGGCCGCGATAATTCTCAAACAAGTTCCGAAGTTTAAGAGGATGTTTAAATCTTTTCGCGGTGGCGAGCTATTCGGAGCTAATTCACTTATGTACAATTTTTTAAAATTTACATGTCGTAGCGCAATCACTTATGATATATGTGCTCGAGGAGTGTTATTTTTAATTTTTGGCGATGATGAAGAGGGTTTGAGTGCTAAATCCATGCCGGAGATTTTCTCTCACATACCGCAAAGCACATCGTTGAAAAACATATTTCATTACGCTCAAGTTGCTTTGAACAAGCGACTAGCGTTTTACGATTATGGTGTTAAAAGTAATATCGCTGTGTACAATTCGACTCGGCCACCGCTATACGATCTGAGCAAAGTGAACATGAAAGTGGCTTTCATCGCAGGTCGGAATGATTTAGTAAGCTCGCCAAAAGATGTCGCTATACTGAGACGCAAACTTCCTAATATCGTGTTCGATATGATGATTGAAAACCCAAAATACAATCATATTGATTTTACTTGGGGTGAACATAACGATATATACCTTTTGCCGCACATATTCCGAATATTAAAGCTTTTTGGCGCCTGAGGTATATATGTATAATATGATTATCTTTTTTTCTTTATAAGTATTGACGAATGAATTAAACTATAATTGCTTGCTCTGTAAACAAAGAAACGATATTTTAAATTTATTTTTGAATATGTCAATTCCTTCCTAATTACACTTACTTTAACTTTCAATAGTTTTTGTATAACATACATTCCTTCACTAATTTCCATGCATGTCGGTAAAGCAGTATATATAAAACATATTGCTTTACAAACAAAGTATGGCAGATATTCGAGTTTCTTTCGCCAACGGCGTTAAGCGCGGCAAAATTTAAATTCAAAATTAAAAAAATACTTCTTTTTACATCTCCCTCCCTTGGGAACAAAAATTAATATCAACATCATCACCAAACCACTTATGTATCTTCTTTCAACATAAGAACTGGCAGTTCTGTGATATGAAAAAGGCTTGATTCTGTTTTTTTTTGTGATCTGTATCAATTCTATGTTTGAAATATCCTCAACAATTTAATGTGGTCTAATTTTAAGTTCGTCTAATTTCTTCCTGTTTAATTAAGCGCGGCAAAATTAAAGAAATACTTTTTATTTACATAAATTTACTTTATATGTATTTTGTAATACGTTCATTAGGAGTTTGACGGACACGGATTTGTAGAAAACGTTTAATGTATTATATAAATAAAATAGACTGGTTTCGTGGATTTGAGAATAGTGATCATTGACACGATCTGAATAATGAATTTCCGCTTAAAAAGAACGCTTTGCAGAAATCTATTATACAGTCTATCTCAAACTATTTTATTATTATTAATTGAAATTTAACAGTAAATAGACAATAGACTGTTGTGGGAAAGTTTGTATTTATAATCTTTTTAAGATGTTAAGAATCTTTTTACGTTGTGTGTAGTTCCCATAGAGTGAATTATAATTATTTTTAGGTAACATATGATTTTCGTTTAATTTATTTCTTGACATGTAAAAAATAAGACGATTGTTTATATTTTCTGTAAAATGTAAAATAAAAAGACTAGGAGTGTATTAAATCGTATTAAATTGCACTTAAATGCCAAAAATAATCATGGATGAAATCGATAATTATCCATTGATTGATTTCTCGGCTAACATCACGATCACCAATTTTTCCCGCTAAATTATATTAGTGTCGTCGAGTGTTTATTTCAGTTTTTATAATCTCATGTTTTTAATATTGTGAAGGCATCGAAGTGAAGTGAAATGTCATAAATGTGTGTATCGTGTCATTTTAACTTGACTGCAATAGTCCCTGCAAGTTTTGGTAGAACAGCAATCGTTTTATCAAGATGTATTATGACAAGCTGAATTTAGATTTCAAGATAATTTATTATTTTACTTGACACTGGCATAATAATTATAGTTGATTGCCATCGGACAAGAAAAAGAAAAAGAACATCAATAACCTGTATTTTATCTGTAATTTTTGTATAAAGTTTTTCCGTTCGTTACATTTATTACATTAGACTTTCACACTGTCTCGTTGCTATTAGTGGCATTAGCCTAACTGTCTAAAATTTGCATTTGCGATTAACACGTTGAGCGCCACGTCAGCCATCGGTGGCTGACACTGGACTTTCCGTTCAGGCCGCGTCAACCATCGATGGTTGACAGCGTGTAACATGAGAACTCTAAAATTTTACACTATTTTACGGAATTACAGAAATTATATTTAAAATTTACTTAATTTGGTATCATTTCAGGATTAATGGGATTCATTGTAACATGGCAAACATAAAAATGGTTTTCCTTTACAAGTATTACAAAATGTTACAACACGCTTGGTCTTTCTCCTTACCATCACTCTACCATCTTTTCTTACATTTTTGTCATAACACAATTTACAGTACTTTCGAACTTCAGAGAATTTTCCCGATTTTCTTTCGAGTTTGAGAGTTGCGATCGGAAACACCGGCCTTACAATACCAGCGCGTAAAAGTGGCGCGCGTGGCCTGAACGGGATTGCTTTAGAAAAACGCGTGGCGCTCAACGTGTTAAGGGTTCGATTCTGTCCTACCATTGGATTGCTGACGTAAACCATGTTTTTCTAACGCCAACACAATTGGTAATGATACTGTATCATTAACAATCACGTTGTAAGGATGATGATATCTCATTTGTGACGAGTTGTGCGATTTATGCTTCTCTTAATTTTGAAGAATTTTTCCAACTCGCCCCAGTAAATCGAAATTTAATAAAAACTAATTTCGAAATACTGGGGCAAGTTGGAACAATAAAAAGTAATTTCGATTTACTGGGGCAAGTTGGAACAATAAAAAGTAATTTCGATTTACTGGGGCAAGTTGGAACAATAAAAAGTAATTTCGATTTACTGGGGCAAGTTGGAACAATAAAAAGTAATTTCGATTTACTGGGGCAAGTTGGAACAATAAAAAGTAATTTCGATTTACTGGGGCAAGTTGGAACAATAAAAAGTAATTTCGAAATATTGGGGCAAGTTGGAACAATAAAAAGTAATTTCGATTTACTGGGGCAAGTTGGAACAATAAAAAGTAATTTCGATTTATTGGGGCGAGTTGGGAGGTGCTTCACATAGAAAAAATCAGTATACATCTTTTACTTGACATTTTATTCAAGAGTACATAGCTGATTACATATTTTTTTATCATTGGCATTAAAGAGTTTGTGTTGGAGTAAAAAAAGCAAAGATGTCTGTTCTTTTTCTTATTTTGGGTTACTTCTATAAATAGATTTGTTATACATGTTTTAAATTTTAATCTTTAGGTAGGTATAGGTTATATGTAAAATAAAAATCGAAAATATTGTGTTAAAATGGTTTTTAAAAATAAAAGCAACATTAAAAAATTATAATTTATTTCAATCACAGGTTAATTCTTATATTTAATATTTATTATAATGTTAAAATAGTTCTATTTATTGTCATCACATTCGATTCAATCACAATATATGATATTTATACACAGACAAATATTCTTATACTAACATTAATTCTCTTTTGTATACTATATAAGCTCAAATTATTGTCTTAATGTAAAATTATAAACTGGTCCTAAAAACACTGGCAACATCAAATACAGATAATATTTAAATTATGTCATAGATAAAAATCATAATCGTTTTCTATAATATCGATATTTTTTTAATAATTTGAAAGAGTTGATCCTTTTTGTCCCAACTAGTGACGTATTAAAAGAAGTGAAAAGCCGAAGATCGATATTAAACTTACACTTTTTTGAATTCATAAATAAAATGTTGATTGCAATATTAAAACACGAAATATATATAATATTTAATAAAATGAAACGGAAAAATGTTTCAAATATGTAAAAACGTAAGTTTTTCACTAACTCAATCATTCCAGGAGTAAGTTAGTTTAAAAACTACTCCCAACTACAATTACAACGACAAGTCAGTGGCAAGATTACTTGTCTATGGTCAAAGCGTCGCACTCTTATAGAAGAAGAATGAATGACTGAATTTGACTGTTTGTCTATTTCTAACGCTCGTTATGTAATATATAAGAACAAATATTTTCTTCCAAACTGTTTCGATTCCTGTATAAAATATTGTATTGCAGACAGGGGATCAAACCGATCTCTTGTATTCTGTTTTCAACCATTTTACATCCTATCATCAAGTTATTCGACTGTATTCAATACTTTACATCTAAGCTCAGCTTATAAACGTAACTATAATTGGAGCTAAGAACCATTAATAGGTTAAACACTTGTATACCTTAAAAAAGTTGTTCTTAGCCATAGTTTTTTCTGTTAAAATTAATTTGTTCTATAGTCTATGAATTTACGTACATATAAAATGACAGTAACTGCTTTTTAAAACAAACCAAAAATTATGAAATTCAGTTAAAATAAAGCTCCTTCGTGTCTTCTCCCTTCTACGTGACATTGGCGAAATCATCCGTGCTATTTTGGCACTATTGAAAGCCATTCATTCAAATGAATGAATGAATGAATGAACAATTAAAATAAATATGAATAGTTTGCATTATTTTTTGTTAGTATTATTTAAGAGCGTATTTATATATATATTTTAAAAAACAGTCACAAATTTACAATCCCGACATTACTAATGAAAATTAAAATATTTTGTGGCTAGGCCACTTGAGAGTAAATTAAATATACATTTAATATATTAAGTACCGATAAGATTTAAATCAAATTAAACGCAACTGCTTAGTTTAGGTAAATTACTTAAAAGTAGTCTAAATATGTTATATAATACATACCTACGGCTGTATGTTGTATCACATATAATCTTTTTGAGGTTATGACAAAAATGGCAAAATATCACTTAACCATATAATCATATCACATATTACGTCACAACATTAATTATCTGTAAACAATACTGTGTCTGTCTCTTTCCTTCTTTTCTTTGATGGCAATTAGTTATAACTATTATGCCAGTGACAAATAAAATACGATAACATCAAACCTCTTGAAATATAACAAGTCAACTTATCACGTTACGTCTTGATAAAATGGCGGCTATTCTACCAAAACCTTCTATGGACTTTTTCAGTCAACTTAAAAAATTCACTATACACGCATTTATTTCATATCACTTCACTTATACGCCTTAATCGAACTATATTGTATAATACACCACCACAATTAAACAATATAACCGATAATAATATAAGATTATGAAAATGAAATAAAAACACAACGTAACAAATGTAAGTTGGCGGGAAAAGTCTCCCCCTGTAATTTAAACGAGCGGCAAAATTACTATTTTTTTTTTAATTTCATGTAAGAGGCAAAGGCCTCGTGTTACACTTTATCAACATGCCACACAAGAAACGTAATATCAAATTATACGTGAAATGCATTATTAAAAATATCATTGAAAATCTTTGATTGTCCTTAGATTGCGAAAATTTGCTATAAATGTTAAAATTTGCTAAAAAAATAAATTTATTAATCTAAATTTTGTTCATAACGACTTTTCCGATGTAAGTCGTGGTTTAATATTATTATCTGTGCATTAAATTGCATTTCTACGTTTATTTCTTTTTATTTATCTTAAATTCGAAACTATAAAGGTAATATTTTTATTAAAATCATATATATTAGAGTTTTAGAAAGTAAGATATTTCGATCATAACTAACCCAAAGAATGAATTTAAAATTTAAGAGTCAATTGATGTCTAACATTCTTGAGCTGTTTGAATCAATAGATGTACTATTTAAAAATACAGTGAAATTTATTAAAACTGGTTCCTTTGCAATTTTTTTTAACGCAACTATAGTATAAACGACTACATAAAATATACTCCCAATATTTTATACTTATATGAAATTTAAAACTTCGTCACAACATGCTTCTCCTCTATTCCATTACTGGTCGGTATATTCTTCTCTCTCAGCGAACTGTTCCTGACGCCGTACAGGAAATATATTAAGTAACCTGAAAATGAATGACAGATATAGAAATTACTTTAAAAAATAAACACACGAAATGACACGGAACGAAACAGAACCAGCCACGTGAACAAAACAATTTTAACAGATTAAAAAACCAAATTGAATTTTGACATACACGTCATGAGTTATTTGCGCTGGTTTATTGATGTGAAAACTTCAACAGTCGCATTATACGACTCTGGGTAGGGAGAAAAATCTATGGGTTCGCGTCAGCAACATGCTAATGCTTAAGGTATATCTATAGCTATGAGTATAGCTATAGACATACTTTAAACACAGTTAATGCGCGCGCACTACATCCACGCATCGCTCCAACACATTGTATATACCCGATTGTATATATGTGCGTTGGACGCTTCATGGATGAAAGTTTTGTGAGTCGCGTCAGCAACACGCTGTAGTAATACCGGCATTTAATATTATATATGATAAGTTTGAAACTTCAGAATACTGTTTTAATTTTTCACTTCCGTCGGCAGTCCTCATGGCTGCCTCAGTTTTTTTTTTAAATTATGCTCTTCACTAACTAATGTAATAAAGTGATAACTATTGAAATTATTTCTATTGATTTTCATACTTGGCAGTGCGGCGAAATATTTAGCTCCAATGATAATTAAATTAAATTTCTTCCCATCTATTTTTTTTTATTTGAGTTTCTTATATATTCTACTATCCTATTAATATTATAAATACGGAAGTTTGTGTGTATGGATGTATGGGCTTACAATACCGAACTAAAATCTGAACACCGGTGTAGTATCTGTGTTATTATATAATATATATGTATACGGCTCGCCAACGCAGCCACACGTGTTACCTGTCTGGCGGTCGGACATAGACTGCCCCCTCCAGGCTTACACTGTGACGTCAGCGCTCCAGACGAATAATAGATACTTATATCTACATATATTACAACCGGTATTTGATGTTTAAAATTAGAAATATCGGGATACCGGTATTGAAACCGGTATTATTGATAAAAAATTAGAAATATCGGGATACCGGTATTCAAACCGGTATTATTGATAAAAAATTAGAAATATCGGGATACCGGTATTCAAACCGGTATTATTGATAAAAAATTCACTAGTTATATTTTTACTTATCTCAGTTGTTATATTGACTTGTTAACAAATAATATATGAAATCCAATAAATATTGTTCTGCAATGAGTAGATATTATTTATTTTATTACATAAAGAGTAGGAGTAGATAGATACAAAAAAACGTGCAAGTAAAAAGAGTACATATTAAATTGTATGTTACATTTTACATATAATAAATGTGCCATATATTGATTTTAATACAATCAAATTGTTAGTTTATCTTCAAAAAAAATTTCTTTTAATTAATTAATATTATTTTAATTACATTTGTATTGTGCATAAATTTAATTTTTATCAACTAATGTAATACCAAAATACCGGTATTTTTACATAAATACCGGTTTTTAATAACGGACAAAAATCGGTATCCGGAATGTAATACCTAAATACCGGTATTTTTACATAAATACCGGTTTTTAATAACGGACAAAAATCGGTATCCGGAATGTAATACCTAAATACCGGTATTTTTACATAAATACCGGTTTTTAATAACGGACAAAAATCGTCCGGGATTCCGGCTTCCCGGTATTGTGAGCCCTAGATGTATGTTTGTTACTCTTTCACGAAAAAAGTACTGGTCGGATTTGGATGAAACTTTGCAGTAATATAGGTCATACATCGGAATAACATATAGGCAACAATTTGTAATGATTTTATGTAATTTTCGTCGTAATATAACGATACATGTCAATTAAGTCAAAAAAAATCTGGTCTCTGAGAGCTATCTTGGCGTACGCTGCCTGAACCATTGGAGTTACACAAATATGATGTACCGTAGGATTGTTTGTCTTGAATAGTTGTAAATAAAAGTCCGCGACAGCATACATCTACCTTTTATGTGGAAGCCACTATGACCACAATTGTGAACCATAAATTAAGTAAAAAGAAATATATTTATTTAAAATGATCTGTCGCGAAACTTAATGTGGCAGACCGAGTTCCACGCGAGCGAAACCGCGGGCAAAAGCTAGTAATACATATATCATAAGCATTGATTTTTTTTACCAAATTTAATAATTTTTTTTCATTTAAGTGAACCGCTTGAAAGTACATTTCACGCTTCGCACTCGTAGCTTATTTGTTGATCATTGGAAATCCTTGAACATATGAAATCTACGACCCAAACATGAGTAAATAAGATTGTACTGGAACTTTAGTGCCAAGTAATCAAGTCAAGACGGACGAAGCACTCACCCACAATTAGCCAGATGATGAACCGGACCCAGGTCTGGTAGTCGAGCTGCATCATCAGGTACACGTTCATGCACACGCTGAGGTACGGTACGAGAGGCACGAGAGGCACCTGTGAAGCGATTGAGTCAAAGTCACTATTAGCATGATCAAGATTCAAGATTGTCCAAGCTTCGGCTCCATACATGGTACGTATCACCGGTGGTCGAGGGCCAGTTGGTCGACCCAGATATCGCTTGAAGCCAGCAGTTAGCGGGACAGGGAAAAATGGAGGACTCTCGTTGCGGAAGCCAAGATCCACTTCGGGTCACTGAGCCAGCTTATACACGCACGCACGCACACACGTACGCACGTACACACACACATATATATGAAAAAGAATAAAAAAAATATGTACTTTGAAAGCAAGGTGTTTGACATCGCAGCGCGGCTGCCGGTACAGTATCACCAGCAGCACCAGGAGGACAGCGCCCAGAGCACCCAGCGCCCCGTCCAGCGCGCCGCCAGACTTCTGCCAGCGCAGCAGAGCGCACGTCACCAGCGCCGCCACGACTGTTGGGAGAACACCACCCAAGTAATATACTGTAACCGGTGGCAGAATTTGGCTATAGGTCGAAGAATCACCAAACGCGTGCTTACTGATTACGTTCTGCCAACATTAGCCCTACGTCACTGGCAGTTTCTTAAACAATCGAAAAGCTTTCTAAATCATCACGCGTATCTCCCGTAGGGGTAGACAGACACCACAGATCTCCATCCGCTACGATCCCGGAACACCCTCCTCCATCCTCCACATTCACACATCTTTTCGTCCATCCTTCCTCTCAGATTCATCGTAGCAAAACGGCTCTCCGTTAGTCACTTAGAATCAGGACGTGACGAGTGGCGAACCACGTCGCCGTCATTTTTCAACAAATTAGGTGTTAAATTCGTGTTAGTGAATCCCGCGAGCCGCAAGGAAGGATGGAGGTCAGCCCCAGCAGAGCCCTGCATGCTGAGGTAAGTCACCATAGTACCCGGGGGAGCCCGACCCCGAGACGGTCGGCACGCTTACGACTAAGCTCGCCTTTACCCATGCAACCTTTGGTACGGCAGACCGTGGATTGAGGGAGAGGAAAATATATGTATATATATATATATATATATATATATATATATATATATATATATATATATATATATATATATATATATATATATATATAAAGCAACTCACAGAACAGCCCGATGGTGCACTTGGCGATGTTGGCAGACAGCTCACTGGGTTGCTTGAGGCCCAGCAGGTTGAAGCTCTGGCGCGCCACGCTGTAAGGCGACTCCGGCAGCGGTTTGGTGTCGTGCAACTGTATTTGACCCTCTTCCTCATACCTGAATGCAGTGTTAGTGTCAATATATATTATATTTGATAGCGGTAGAGCCACGCTGCAGGCGAATACTTTGTCAAGGATGGTATAATATTTGTCTGCAGCGTGAATGGGCCGGCTCGCCCGGGGAAGTACCACACTGCCGCAGAAAACCGGCGTCTGAGTGGTGGTTTACCTGCCGGCTGTACGGTAGGCGGCTGAATTCCGGAGGCCCAACATTCTCCCCTCCCTCCGCCCCTCCCCCCCATTCCCACTCCCATAATGACACTTTCCTTAAAGGCCGGCAACGTTTCCGCACTGCCTAGCCTATGACGCTGAGGAAGTCTATGGGCGGCGTTGACTGCTTTCCATCCGGTGACACGCCTGCTCGTTTGCCTTCCTATCCCATAAAACAATTATGTTAACATATTAACTTAACGGTTTAGTATATAGCGTGTCCTCAACACATATGCCTCTTCCAGCTGTCTCCACTCTTCTCTATTCCGTGCGTTTCTGTACCAGATTGTCCTTACAATAACCTTAATGTTATCTATCCATCTCTTGATCTGTCTGCCTCTCATTCTTTCTATCACGCGGTCGCCCCTCAGTCATAATTTTTGTCCAATTTATACTTCTATCCCTTCATTCAGCTTTGCCGCCCTGGACGTCTGACTGCCTACATCCGCCACTGGCTGTATCCATTGCCTTCCTATACATTAAACAAATAACCATAGACTATTACGATCCGCTATAATGTATGGTTGTACTGGGGTCATCGTTGTTACCTTAGTATCAGCACGCTGGTTGCGACGATGGTGTACGCGAGGAGCGTCCCTATCGACATCATGTCTATCAGCTGGTTCAGGTTAAAGATGGCTGCCATTAACGCTGCAATACAATGACATTCAAAACGTATAACTCCTTACTCCATTCGCAACTAAGCAAATATATATTACACTAAATAATATTTCTCTCTCTCTGCGAGTCCTAAGTTGGGGCATGGGGCAGACACGACGCTTCTCTATCTTATTCTGTCGGTGACCATATGCTGAACTTCGCTCCAGGATAGGCCCATCTCTCTGCGTCACAGGACGCCGTTAAGTATGTTTGGGCTGCGGATTCCACTCGAGGGCTTGTCTGAGGATATGACCGGAATGACGTCGGAGAGTATGCTCTACCCATCTTCATTTTTGTCGATGTGTCTGGACATCTATTGGGTGAACTGATAGCAGGGATTGAAAAAAGGAGGGAAACATACCGGAAAGTAGTCCGGAGAGCGCGGTGGCGAGTATAGGTGTCTTAGTGCCGCGGTTGATGGACGCCAGCGGTCGGAACAGTACCCCATCGCTGCCCATGGCGTACAACACGCGCGGGAGTGGGAACATGGCGCCGAGCAGGCTGGTGCACAGCGCGAACACCGCGCCCACCGTGACTATCCACTTGACAGCCGGTAGACCGACTTCGGTAAACACGTGCGGGAATGGTGCGTCCGCATCCTGTAACAAGGGATCATGCTATAGTCAAAGAGACCTTGCGAAGAAACCTTGTGAAGAAACTGCAAGAACATTTTTTTTTCTAGTGGCACATCCACGCTGCAGACGAATAGAATACTGTGTAAAGAATGGTATAACATTTGTCTGTAGCGTGAATGGGCCGGCTCGCCCGGGGAAGTACCACACTGCCGCAGAAAACCGGCGTACGAGTGGTAGCTTAGCTACCGCGCTTCGTACGGTGAGCGGTAGAGTTCCGGAGACCCAACACCCTCCCCCTCACCTCCCCCATTCCCATAATGACACTTTCCCTAAGAGTTGGCAACGCTTCCGCTCTGCCTAAGGCGCTGCGGATGTCTATGGGCGGCGTTGATTGCTTTCCATCAGGTGACACGCTCGTTTGGTTTCCTACTCATAAAACGTAAGCCAGTAATCATAAAGGAGACGGTCTAATATCTGAACCCAAATGATAAAAGGAATACACGTGACTTAATCACACCTGACTTAATCATTGACGACCAATTGGGCCCCTTCGCCCGAGGAGTCAATGGTCGCAGGTTCGATCCCCGCATAGGAATAAATATATGTATGGATTACAAATATTTATTCAGAGTCTGGTAACCCCGCCAATCCGCATTGGACAAGCGTGGTGGGTTAACGTCCGTTCCTCCAGAAATGCAGACGCCAGTGCGCAGCAGTGGGACATATACGGGCTGTTAAAAAATATAAACAAAAAAAAATCATACCTGTAGGTAATACGGCCACATCATAGTCAAGACGGTGGCGATGGAGAAGTATGAAGCGAAGATGATGGCCAGAGAGAGAACGATAGAGAGCGGTATATCTCGTTTGGGATTCTTGGCTTCTTCGCCGGTTGTCGCTACGCAGTCGAAGCCGACGAATCCGAAGAAACATTTAGCGGCTCCCGCCATTACGCCCGCCATGCCCCACGGCATGAACCCACCATCGCCGGCGTCTTTGCGATACTCTTCAGGAATGTCCTCCACTTTTATGTTCCAGTTTGCAGGATCACCTGAAAGTTACGTTTATATTTTCATGAGTCGGGAAGGCAAACCAGCAGGCGTGTCGCCTGATAAAAGCAATCAACCCCGCCCATGCACATCCGCAGTGTCATACACATTGCGGAAGCGTTGTCGGCTTTTGAGAAATGTGTAAGCTTTTTTTTTGAAGGTCTGGGGCATTGGGCCAAAGCTACCACTCAGACGCCGATTTTCTACAGGAATGTGGTACTTTCCCAGGTTAACCGGCTCATGACAAATAATATGCCATGTTTGACAAAGTATTCGTTTGCAGCGTGACTCTACCTAGGTTAGTTTTCGATGAAAAAGTGAGAATTGATTGGTCAATTTATTAATTGCTTGTACTGTGAGTGGATGTCAAAAAAAGTATACGTGGCCAATCAAAAAAGTGATTGATAGTTGAAGTCGAGCCAACACTTTAGTTCCTCAATATCGAGAGCAGATACATTTTCGTGGATATGTCACGCCAACGTGGACTGCTTGGGGTCCGCCTGGACCACTTTGAAGACTAAGGATCTAGATGGTTCTTTGAAGACTAAGGATCTATAAACCACAGAGTACATGAACTAGTGCAAAATTAATAGTTTATTTTACAAAGAAATGAAACGGACCATTTTTGGATCCAATGACCCGCTTCGATCGTTGTGTGAACTCTACCACAAATACATGAAAAGAAACAATGTTTTAGACATTCTCTACGACAGTGTGGTACAATTCACGCACCGTATTAAATCTAACATTTAAGTCTGTACAATAATTAGATTTGTCTGCTTTCACTTTATGTTAATGTTGTGTCCATCTATAATTAGGATTACATTTTAGTATGTTTTTAGAACTATTTAGAATAATGTATAATGAATGTAACTCCTGTTGATGGTCCATAAATAAATAAATAAATAAATAAAATAAACAACCGTATTTATTTAATATGTTTAAATAGAATTTTTGTATTTTTTTAAACTATGATAAGTCTTTTTTACACAATGCTACGGCTAGATAGTGATTGAAGGACTTCTCGTCATATAAATGAAAAATTAAAACCTTACTTTTAATAGCTCCAGTTACAACGACAACGATTACAGTTATCATGTTGAGTGCGGTGAAAACGTTGTTCAGTTTTGTGGACTCCTTCACACCCACGCCGAGTAAAACTGAAATTTAAAAAAAAAAATATATATTATACTCATTAATTACTTCACCCATACCACTGAGTCTGAAGATAAAAGTCTTCAACCAGTGCGTCCTGCCCGTACTCTCTTACGGTGCCCAGACGTGGACAATGACAGTCCCTTTCCTCGCCAAGCTCAGAGGGCTATGGAGAGAGCTATGCTCGGGGTTTCTCTGGTGGACAGAATTCGAAATGAAGAAATTCGCCGGAGAACCAGAGTCACCGACATAGCTCTTCAAGTTAGCAGACTGAAGTGGCAATGGGCTGGACACGTTTGTCGGAGAACCGACAATCGTTGGAGTAGACGAGTGCTGTGGGACGCCCTCCTGCTAGATGGAGCGACGATCTGCGCAAGGCGGCTGGCAGAGACTGGATGCGTGTAGCCGAAGATCGGGCTAGGTGGCGCGCCTTGCCAGCCGCGGGCTGATATTGATATTGAATTACTTCACAAGAAATTTATAATTTTGGAGAACTCCTCTTTTGTCACGCGTTGGTATTATAGTTAAGAGTATTAGCGCTTTAAATTTATACATGAATAAACTAAACTTTTTGTTAACTCAATACTCCAACCAACCAACAACTTCCATATTAACACTTATCAGTCGTAAGTCACCTCTCACGTGACAACAGTACTTTATCACTGCGGTCGTAAGTCACGTGGGAGGTGACAAGCCGAGACATGTTGAAACTCGCTTTATGTGAAATGCAGCCACTATTGCCTTATTAGTTAAATATCCGTAACAGAGCAATTGACATCTCCAGTTATATATCATTGCCTATTCCAATTACTTTATAATATATTGAGCCCAAAAATAAATAAAGTCAATGAAAACTGTATCTGTACCTAAAACCTAGCGAGAATCACCTATAAAAAGGTAGCGACCGATAAGGGTTAATATTATAATTGCGAAAGTCTGTCTGTTACGCTTTCGCTGGTAAACTAACTTGCCATGGAGATACTTGAAGATCCGAGGCCAAACATAGATTGCTTTTTATCCCGAAACAATAACTTTTGAAGCTTTTGAAGTTTATGACGTAATAAATAATCAACAATTATTTTAATATTTACCACAATAGCTTGTTTTCGTACGTGCACAGGGGAACTATAGATTGAATCAGGATTGGATTCATTTCGACGCACAATAATTAGAAAGAAAAATGTACCCAGACATCTTCTGCCATAGCAATATCCAAATCCTTTGATGTTGGCACGTTTGGATTAAAATTTCATAATTGGAAGCGATCAGCGGGCACGATCGGCATTTTTATGTTTTTCACACCTCAAATGTTGTTCAATACCACATAACTACTGTGGGAAACATTAAGCTCTGTGCAATACTACGCTACTGATATCCAAAGGAGTATTATTGTACTTAATAAATGGGTACTTTGCATTATATTTAACACTTGCGTATGGTTAACTATATAAAAAATTACAAAACAATGGAAAACTTCAAATTGGTTACTAGTTTACCAATAAATTATTTCAATAACATTATACAAAAACAAAACAATAGCGAGAAGTCTGTATATGTACGTATGCGCGTGATTAGCCAAATGAAAAAATGTCCCCTCCCCGTACCCCGCGTTACTAGGCAACCGATAGCGCGCGCGGGCGGAAGTCGTTGATTGGTCGACGACGCGGTCTGATGTTCTAATTTTAAATTTTCGCGCGGTCTCGAAAAACGGGACTATTTGGCGTCCCGGATTTTTGTTTGGGGACACCGGAACAGATGGCCGAAAATAGGGACAGTTCCGTTCAAAACGGAACGTATAGTCACTTTATACATGTAGCACCACAAAGACTCATCTCTTGTCATTCGATGTCACACTTTGTTGACAACCTCCATCCACTTAACGTGTGACGTAAGTTATGGATAGCCCCTTATGATTAAATATTATATTATTTTGTCTTAAGCGGTAAATATCGATAACATAGTCCTTAAACTAATATTATTAGTCAATAATTTTGAGTGGGACCATACTTTTGATGAAACTTATCTTCTATTTATAGATTAAATCAATACTTGAACTATATTATGTACAAAACATCAACTATCAAATCGATTACATAAATAGATAGAGGCTCTTTATTGGGTCAAAAAATAGTAATTAAAACCGGACGGAGCGCGGTAGCTAAGCTACCACTCAGACGCCGGTTTTCTTGCTGGAGTGTGGTACTTCCCCGGACGAGCCGGCCCATTCATGCTACAGACAAATAATATGCCGTTCTTGACAAAGTACTCGTCTGCAGCTTGGCTCTACCACTACACGCGTGGGATTCAAATATGCATTATCCATCGTGAATAAGTAAAGCGTTCCACCACAAGTCCCTTGAGTCGCTTATATTCACATTTTTACTACCTATACTTAATTTGAACAGACGGGCATCCAAATTTTTGCCAATAAGCCCATTCACTAAGACTACTTTACTATGTGTACAATGACAGTGAAATAAATATACCACATGACGGAGATCTTGTGCGCGGGGTCAAATGTATTTTGCTTCTCTTTTTCCTCGTTTAAAAGATCACAAGATTTTAAAAGAAAATTTCATCCCCACCATCTGGATGAGTGGCGATCTAGAACGGTGCGTTTGTCTCGTAACTTCTTTTCACGCACCACCAGGTCGTGGGACCAACTACCCTTGGCGGTCTTTCCGAACCGATACGATATTGGAACCTTCAAAAAACAAGCCTATACATACCTAAAAGGCCGGCAACGCTTCCGCGACTCCTTCGGTTTCGCGGTTGTCCCATTTTTAAAATATTTACTAGAAATATATATTTATTTAAAATGTTTATTAGAAAGTAAGAACATATAACATCAGTAAACTTACTGGTAATCAGCAGGACTAAAGCAAACGCAAAGAAGTCCGGATAGTCAGCGAGGAAGGAGACATTGATCGGTACGATTTCTCTCATGGTTGTCGCCATGGTGTTGTTGCAGAGGCTGTCGATGTAGTTGGCCATGCCCTTGGCCACGCTCGCGGTGCCGATGACGTACTCCAGGATGAGGTTCCAGCCGATGGTGAAGGCGATGAATTCCCCCACACTCACGTAACTGTAGACGTACGCAGAGCCGGCCTTTGGCACGCGCGCTGCAAATTCTGCGTAACACAGACCTGGAAAAAAACGTTTTTTGTTAATTGTAAAGAAATAGAAATGTTTATTTGTGACACTTATTTTTACAGAAACTTAATGTTAAAATTAAAACCTAAATAATATCTATTTATATCGACAGTCAGAATTTTTACTTAGCTAAGGTCCGCGACAAGCAAACAAAAATAGAAGAATAATGTGTGTTTTTACTGGAAGAAGTGGATTTATGGGGAACTTGTACTTAATCTTACCGAAACTAAATCTTAATCTCCACTTCCCAAGCACTATCAACAACACTAAACACT
The DNA here is from genome assembly GCA_031353405.1 of Baronia brevicornis. NCBI lineage: Eukaryota > Metazoa > Arthropoda > Insecta > Lepidoptera > Papilionidae > Baronia > Baronia brevicornis. The sequence goes on from JASFAT010003236.1 coordinate 17,820, forward strand.
CACCACCACTTTTCCACAATGTACACGACACGTGTTTCGCCTCAACACGAGGCATCATCAGGCGTAGTAGACTCTACGGACCAACCGTATAGTAGCACCCTACGCTTATGTAATTTCTCTACCATTCTGTGGAACCAGCTATCTTAAGTGGTGTTTCTGAATCCATATGATATTGACATCTTAAAAAAGAACTATGTGTGGAGGCCTAAAAAGGCCGGCAACGCTTCTGCCGTCCTATCACATAAAAAATGTAGCAACTTTAAGAGTTAAATAATTCTTTATTCGTTAAACACAATATCATTTTTCTGATTTGTGTTCGTGTATCTTAGCGAAGTAAATTTGACTGTCCATCTTAATAATGCATTTGCACAAAGAAACGTCTGCCTCCATTAGTAAAGTCGAAATAAATAATTATAATTATAGGCATTGCAGAAGTATTATTATATTTTATTATAGCTTTACTTCCCACATTTTTTCTTTGTTAGGTTTTGCTAGATCTAGGAAATCTAGCAAAACTATTTATTGTATATTTTGGGTAAAAGCCTCCTTCATTTTTAACTCAGCTCTGCTGGGGTTGACCTCCATCCTCTCTTGCGGCTCGTGGGATTCACTAAGACGAACTTAATATACGTAAATTTGTTGAAAATGACGGCGACGTGGTTCGTCACTCGTCACATCCTGATTCCCACGAGGGCGAGTAGCGACTAATGGGAAGCCTTTTCGCTGCGATGAATGGTAGCGGATGGAGCTCTGTGGTCTCTGCCAACCCCTGCGTGAATATATAATAATAATAAAAAATAATAATCTTTAACCATTTCTCTTCGTCTAGAGCTTGGCTCATCTAGTTTTTTCCAATTTGCAGAAGTATAGTGGCATTTAAATTCTGCATTTAAAAGCTGGTGTGTTCGCGGATCTTAGCAAAGTAATTTTTACTGTCGATCTGTATTTATTTCGAGTCTAAAGCCACGCCAGGTCGTTTTGAAAAAGCGCGTATATATCACCTGCAAAAGCAGATGCAATTGCGGCGACCAAGAAGCTGATTGTAACAGCTGGTCCTGCAACACTCTTCGCCACTGCACCAGCGAGTACGTAGACCCCCAAACCCAACGTGCTTCCGACGCCAAGGGCCGTAAGATCCAGGAGACCGAGACATCGAGCTAGTTGTGTGGTGTTATCGTCTTCCAGCTGCTTGCAGCGGCGAAGGGCTGCGAATATTCTGCCGCACCCCATCTGAAAGTAAAAAGTAAGTATCATTCATCAGTGGTAAAGCCACGCTGCAGAGAAATATTTTATCAAGAATGGTTTGTCCGTAGTATGAATGGGCTGGCTCGTCCGGTGAAGTACCACACTCCCGTAGAAAATCGACTTCTGAGTGGTAGCTTAGCTATCGCGCTCCCCTCTCCCTCCCATGATAAAACTTTCCTTAAAGATCGGCAACGCAGATGTCTATGGGTGGCGTTGATTGCTTTCCATCAGGTGACACGGCCGCTCATTTGTATCCCTATTTCGACACCAAGTATTGCTGCGCCTTTAAGGTATGTGTAGGCTTGTTTTTGAAGATGCCAATGTCGCATCCGTTCGAAAATACCGCCGCGAAGGTACTTGTTTCCGCAGGATGGTGGTGCGTGGAAAGAAGTTTCGGAATAAGCGCACCGTACTTGATCGCCACTCATCCGAATGGTGGAAACTTTTCTTTTTGATAATAACATATAACTAAGAATACATTACTAATCGGCGAGCTTGTATAAAAAGAGTGATGAGTGTGGATGAAGAAATTATGTCGGGATCGTTGCTGATGGAGATCTGTGGTCTCTGCCTATCATTACAGGAAACAGGCGTGATGATATGTATTTATATCATATTATTCTCGGCAAAGGAGGTGGCTTAGTTTAAAAAACTTTCGACCTAGCCTTTCTTAAGAATTTCGGCAATTTGGTCAAAGTATGTTCTCCTTGGTTTCCCCCTACCGACCCTTCCATCCAAATCCGCAACGCAAATTTGTTTTATCAGTTGTTTTTCATCCAAAAAAATTTTTTTTTTTATATATTTACACATATCCCCTGCAGGGGTTGGCAGAAACCACAGAGCTCCATCCGCTACCATTCATCGCAGCGAAACGGCTCTCCATTGATTGCTTCTCGCCGTCGTGAGCATCAGGATGTGACGGGTGGCGAACCAGATCGCCGTCATTTTTCAACAAGTTAGGTATATTAAATTCGTAAATACCAAAAAAAATACCATTGTGTTTATGAAACGTTGAAATTTATTTCCCAAGATCCGCAAAACAATAGCGTACTAAGTATCTTTAACCCGCAGTAATGAATGCGATTGAGCAATCTCTTGTGTTGGCTAACAGCGCAGCTCTGATGGAATTCGTCACGTAATGTTGCCCACATTGTACTCACCGTATAATTAAACGTTTATAATGACTATTTCAAGATTGCCATGTCCGGTGGTAGAATTATGTTTTCAAACATAAATAATATTAATATAATATGATATTATAATATTATAATTAATATAATATATATTATAATATAATATAATATTAATATTAATATTATATATTATATAATAAAATTTAATGACTGTTACGAAGAAGAGAAGTACAGGATTTATTTTTTAAAAATTATTTGGGTCTAAATGTTATAATAATAATAACATATTTTTTTTTAAAAATGTATACATATGTTACAGTACATTAGATCCCACACTAGGATTCCCTGTGTTGTGGAAAACTAAGCTCTAACCTTCGTAGTTAATACATAAATGTTATAAATATCAAACGGTAGAGAAAACACAAAAAAAAAGATAAAACACTAGTGATTATAAAAAAAACGGATTAAGTGAGATAATAGATTATTAAAGATGTGATCTGTATGTGTGAAGATGTGTGTTTGTGTATGTGTGTGCGTGTGAGTGTGTGTATATAAATGTCTGTGGTATAAGTTTTAATTTATCGGTTTCGAAAAGCAACCTCTCCGTGTACTTCTCATTCAAGTTCAGCAGCTAGCTCACCGCCGAGTCGTGCACACTCCTGGAATCTTGCCACAATATTCTGTGCCACTCGCTGAAATAGTGAAGTTGGGTTGCCGTTATTAGTGATGTAATGGTCGACGGTTTTGTTTCAAAGATTCATCGATAGCTCCACAGCAAAATAGTCGATATGGATAAGATCCGGCGTACTGAATGACCAGGAGATATCGCCGATACAGCTTATTGATTTATTAAGGAATAAAACACGACGAAGCTTATGGTCTCTCTAGTAGTGTAAATCGCCATCTTGTTAAAACCATGTGCGTGAAGTGATAGCAGTATGTTTTATCAGTATTGGCAGAAAGTAATCGTTGAATGATTATTCGACCTATTACTTAATTATTCAATGAATATGTATTATTAAATACCTTCATTTAATAATACATATTCAATTTGCCTTTTTTTAAAAACAATGAAAATTGGTGTAAAAAGTATCTGTGGTGTAACTTTGGATGATAGAATAAGAAATTAAGATATAAGAGCGATGTGGAGTAAAAGGTGTAGTGACAAAAGTTGAGAAAGGGATGCTTAGATGGTTTGGGCACATAGAGATGATGGATGAAAGACTACTGGCAAAAGAAATTTACGTTGCGAATGTGGATGGAAGGGTCGGTAGGGGAAGACCACGGAAAACGTACCTTGACCAAATTGCTGAAGTTTTTAAGAAAGGTCAGGTCAAGAGTACCCATAACCGGAGGGCTTGCATGAGGAGATTAATGAGTGTGGAGGAAGCAAGTAAAATATGCTGAGATCGTAACAAAGTGCGGCGATCCTTCTTTCCCTCCCATAAATTCACATGCTTATCCCATGGTGGGCGACGCATTTGCAGTGCTCTTGGTACTGTAGATGTTCACGTATGGTGGTTATTCACCATCAGTTGACCTGTCTTAGTGTTGAAATAAAACTCCCACTTGTTTCCCGCAAACCTTTATTGCGATAAGCCACGATAAAATATGGCAGAATTGATATTCTACTATATTATATTATATTGATATTCTACTATATTATATTCAACTCATGTTCCGGACCGAAATGTTGAGGAATAACCTGCTCGAATCACTTTCTCAAGCAAACATTGCAATAAATAAAGTTAAGCACTATTCATATGCTATATATATTTACATATAAGTCAGTCTTTATTTATAACCTGAGTTGTTTCGTTTTTTCCTTAATTTGCTAGGGGAAGTCCGAGACATTGACAATCTGGTTAGATTATATTTGTGTATTGTCAATGTCGAAATCTCAAAGAACGGCTAGATTTTTTAGAACTGCGGTGATATATCCCATTTGTCAGCATCTTGTATCGATTTTATTATCGGAAGGGCTCCGAAAAATTATTAGGGACAATTTCGACCCCTGAATTTCACGAAAAGTGAAATAAAAACCCGGTACAACCCAACCAGATTATAAAATACCCGTATTGAAATCGCTCGTAGCTCCTTCAACAAGATGAAACGTGTCCTTTGTAATATCAGCCTCAAACTTTTCTTGCGCATTAGAATGCTCCACTGTTACATCTGGCGCGTTCTTCTATACGGATTTGAGGCTTAGACGCCTAAAGAAGACCTTAGAAAACGTATAGAAGCGTTCGAAATGTGGGCATATAGACGGATGCTCCCTATCAGCGGGACTCAAAGGGTGGCCTCAAAATGAAAAGGTTCTCCGACAAGTCAAGCAAAAACGTGAACCGTTAAAGTTAGACAAGTTGCTTACCTGGGTCATATCATGAGACATGACAGGTACAAATTGCTGCAACTGATCATGATGGGAAAAATCGCGGGCAAAAGACAAGTTGGTCGAAAAAGAAAGTCTTGGCTACGTTATATCAGCGTGTGGACCGGGATAGCGAGTGCTCCAGAACTGTATGTAGTGAACACAATGTACACGACAGGGGTTTCGCTTCAACACGAGGCATCCTCAGGTGTAGTGGACTACGAAAGACAACCATAAAGTAGTAACCCTACGCTTATATAATTTCTTTCAGTGGTATTTCAAAAACAACACAACATTGACATCTTCAAAAAACTAAATCTTACTGAAAAAACCGTTGTCAGCAACTCTCAACTTTTCAACCAATATCAACAACAGCAAACACACACTACCACTTTTCCCCATTGCACACGATACGACTTAACGGTTATCTTCCGTAGACTCTCTAGTGGTAGAGCCACGCTGCAGACGAATACTTTGTCAACAAATGGCATATTATTTGTCTGTAGCATGAATGGGCCGGCTCGCCCGGGGAAGTACCACACCCCCACCCTCCCCTTCCCACTCGTCCTCCGATTAGCACTCTCCCTCCCACTCCCATAATTTCACTTTCCTTTAAGGTCGGTAGCGCTGCCGCACTGCTTATGGCGTTGCGGATGTCTATGGGCGGCGTTGGTTGCTTTCCATCGGGTGACACGCCTGGTCGTTTGCCTTGCTATGCCATACAAAAAAAAAGACTACTATAACTGCTGATGCCTTGTGTTGAGGCGAAGACGAGGATTTCCGCAAAGTAACACCTGACTCCACAAATCATCTTATCTTAATAAGACAGCCGAAATAACCGGTTATGGAAAAGATAACCAAGGACGTTTGAAGGACGCTTACCTTATGATATACAGCTGTCTAATTGTCGAACAATTAAATATAAGTCTACACGTTCTCAGAGATTAGCTACACGAACTCTAAACTGAAGCAATTAAACACGATCCGAGATAACAAGAGCCATCATTTAAAATGCTCATGCGAAACAAATTGGATACATTCAAACTAATAATTACTTCAAATGTTTAAGTTTTAAAATAATAATGATTATTTTTCTCAATCAATTTTCTAGTTGGCTCAGTGGCGGGGCCCTCCTCCCGCGGAGTCAAAGGTCGCGAGTTCGATTCCCGCATCGGAATAAATATTTATATGGCTTTATAAATGTTTATTCCGAGTCTGGTAAACCCCCCAATCCGCATTTCCTTTATTGCCCCTTCCTTTCTTCCCTATTCTTTCCCTTCCTCTCCGCCAATCCACGGTCTGCCGAGCCAATGGATGCGTGGCTAGGGGCGAGCATAGTCGCAAGCGTGCCGATCGTCCAGGCATCGGACTCCCCCGGGGACTATGGTGCCTTACCTCAGTATGCAAGGCTCTGCTGGGGCTGACCTCCATACTCCCTTGCGGCTCGTGGGATTCACTAAGACGAATTTAATATACCTAATTTGTCGAAAATGACGGCGACGTGGTTCGCCACCCGTCACGTCCTGATTCTCACAAGGGCGAAAAGCGACCAATGACGAGCCGTTTCGCTGCGATGAATGGCAGCGAATGGAGCTCTGTGGTCTCTGCCAACCCCTGCGGGGGATAGGCGTGAATATATAAAAAAAAATTCTATTTTTATTTTTTTTATGGAATAGGAAGGCAAACGAGCAGGCGTGTCACCTAATAGAAAGCAACTAAGGCCGCCCATAAACATAACAACAACAGTGCCATAGGCAGTGCAGAAAAGTTGCCAGCCTTTAAGGAAAGTGTCATTTAGAGGGAGGGAGCTCAACCGCTCACCGGACGAAGCGCGGTAGCTAAGCTACCAATCAGGCGCCGGTTTCCTGCGGGACCGTGGTACTTCCCCGAGCGTGCCGGCCCATTAGTACTACAGACAAAAAATACGCCATTCTTGACAAAGTATTCGTCTGCAGCGTGGCTCTACCACTACAAGATCTGGTATCAAAAAAAAGAAAATGTATTTAACATGTCGAATTATATTTTATTATCAATCGCTTATCAGTCGTGTTTTGGGGATTTCATTGTTACAACACACAGATGAATTAGTGTTGTCAGATAAATATACTCGAGGAGATAAAACAGTGATCTAGCAACACGCGATAATTTCGTGTGTTTGATAATATAACACTTTGTTTGTCACCAAAACCTTGTCTTTTGACTGCTAGTCTTAGTTTTACAACAAATCTTTTCAACTTTTACTGGACAACATTTTCATGTGTCGGAATTTTCATTCAAATTTTCCTCAAATCATAACAAATGTTTCGTTTAATCAGATGAGCGTTCATATTGATAAGTTTATTTTAAATATAACAGAGAGAAAAATAGAAGGATGAAACAATTAAGAAGCGTAGATTTGTTTTGTGTACAAACTGATTTGTGTATTTTTTATGGGATAGGAAGGCAAACGAGCAGGACATTCGCAGTGCCATAGGCAGCGCAGAAGCATTGCCAGCCTTTAAGGAAAGTCTCATTATGGTAGAGGAGAGGCTCACCGGACGAAGTGCGGTAGCTAAACTTTGATTATGGTACTTCCCCGAAAGAGTCGGCCCATTCATGCTACAAACAAATAATATGTGATTCTTGACAAAGTATTCGTCTGCAGCGAGACTCTGCCACTACAGACTAACTAACAAGTGGATCCGAGTTGTCTGTAAAATATATTTATTATTATTAATATTATAAATAACAAGCATATACATTTCTCAAACTCTTCTTATGTACATACTTCTGTTGTTGTAAATGTCAATGGGCGGTATTCATTGCTCTCCATTAAGCAAAATTTGCCACAAAAATTTTTAATATCTGAAGTCACAGTCCTTACAGCAGCAGAGAATGTTAAGAAATTAAGAGTCAAACAAAGTTATTTGATCGCTTTGTTCAATGTGAGGAACGAATTAAAATTGTAAAACTTATAACGAAGGCCGTTTGTTAATACTTGTGCGTTGACGAAGCAGGAAGTTGAGTGGAGGCCGCTTGAGTAGTTAGACAAGATCAGTTAAAACTTTTGAGTGAGAGAAATATATATTTTTTTCGGAACATGAAGAAAATAAGCAAGCGAGTCACCTAATGCAAAGCAATCAACACTTCCCATATACATTCGCAGTGCCATAGGCTTAACAAAAGCGTTTCGGCCCATAAGAAATGGTCAGATTTGTTTTTTGAAGGTCCCAATGTCGTACCGGTTCCGAAACACCGCTTTAGTTAGCTGGTTCCACATTGAAAGTTTGTACTGGGTCGCCATAAAAACGTGTTTTTTGGGCAAAACGCACTGTAATAGATCGTCGTAAAATTGTGTTTTTTGAGAAAAACGCACTGTAATGGATCGCCATAAAAACGTGTTTTTTGGGATAATCGCCGTAAAAATGTTAAAAGTTTAAATTTTCATCCTCACCATCTGGATGAGTACCGATCTAGTACGGTGTGCTTCTCCCGAAACTTCTTTCCGCGCGCTTCTTTTCTTCTCTCTGAGGAACCGGCTACTTTAGGTGTTTTTTTCGAACTGATACGACATTGGCACCTTCAAAAAATAAGCCTACACATACCTTAAATACCGGCAACGCTTCCGTGACTCCTGCGGTGTCCTGCTTGATTGTTTTCCATCAGGTGACATGCTTGATCGTTTGCCCTCCTATACCATAAAAATAAAATCGAGCCGAAAGTCGAATCGTTAAAGTAGCAAATTTTGAGACTTTTTGCATACGAACTTTACCGCTGAAAATTTACGCCCATTGTCGATATGGTTATTCTACCATATGAGAATTACTAGGGAGAACCTGCATGTTATTATAGGTTAGTCTTTGGTGATCGGCTGATGGCAAAATAATAATATATCTAAAAGTTAAATAGACATAGGATAGTGACGGGTCCACACATCTATCCAGCTTTATAGCTACGATGAAGATTCTGTTTTAAATTGCAAGTATAACATACATATATATCATTAAACAATCACCTATACAATCGTAACAGTAATAGCATAATGAGGGGTTCCACCGTAATCAATCAAGCTACCATCGGCGGTCTTTCCGAACAGTTACGACATTGGAACCTTCAAAAAACAAGCCTATACATACCTAAAAGGCCGGCAACGCTCACGCGACTCCTGCCGTGTCGCGGTTGCCCACGGGCGGCGTTGATTGCTTTCCATCAGGCGACACGCTTGCTCGTTTGCCCTCCTATCCCATAAAAAAAAATCACCACGCTTGGCAGGCAATTTGGAGATCAAAAATTTATTATCAATACTCAGGAACACACTACTGCCTATTCACTGATAATTGTTTTTAGAAACAAGTAATTTCTTCAAGGGATGAAACGCGTTGTATATTGCCCAATTTAAAGTCAAAAACTACACGGCATACTGATCCATTAATACACAATTGTCAATCCATTAAAAAAGATACAATAAAATAAAACATACAAAAAAGGGTTACTTACAATCAATGCGGTACACTGACAAATTAAAATTTAAAAACAAAATTTGTTAAAAAAAAAATATAAACATAACACATTCACAAGTGTTATCTGAAAATTGTACAGAGTCACGGCGTGACGGGTGGCTAAACAGTGACAGTGTTAAATCCAAACGTGTCTCGTCACCCAGCTATTGTTTGAACGCCCCTCTAATCTTTACAGTCTGCATAATTCTTCGGCACACGTTTATATCACATCTGGCGGGCAAAGCGGTGTCTACACAAATTTATTGTGATACAAGTTTTTCTAGAGACGCGTTTATTGGAAATTCTCACACAAAATTATATTTTATTTAATTACACTAACAATTATTGTTTTTTTTTTGATTCAAGATCAGTGGTGGATTAGCATTGAAATGGTAGAGCCACGCTGCAGACGAATACTTTGTCAAGAGTGGCATACTAAATAGCATCTCTGTCTGTAGCATGAATGGGCCGGCTCGACCGGGGAAGTACCACACTCCCGCAGAAAACCGGCGTCTGAGAAAGAAAGAAAACCGGTAGCTTAGCTTGTAACTGTCCCCTTCCCCCTTCCCCCGCCCTCCCATAATGTCACTTTCCTTAAATATGCCGGCAATGTTTCTCCACTGCCTATGGCTGTGGGTGTCTATGGGTGGTGTTGATTGATTTCCATCAGGTGGTTCCATCACGCCAACGCTTCTGCAGTGTCATAGGTACTGCAGAAGCGTTGCCTGCCTTTGAGGAACGTGACATTTTGGGAGGGGGCAGGGGGTTGGGCCTCCGGAACTCAACCGCACACCGGACGAAGCGCGGTAACCTACCATTAGCGCGGTAAGCTACAATTCAGACGCCGGTTTTCTACGGGAGTGTAGTAATTCCGCGAGCGAGCCGGCCCATTCGTGCTACAGACAAATAATATGCCATTCTTGACAAAGTATTCGTCTGCAGCGTGGCTCTGCCACTCTGAAATATTTTGTACTGATTGTTTGAGATCTAATATCCTAGATGTTTTTTTTAACTTAAGCTCTCGAATGTGTGCCTGCCCTTAAAAAAGTAAATGTGAATTAAAATAATATGTTATAATAAACACTTTAGTTCATATCGGCCATTGCCGACAATAGCAAATGATAAGTTTGAGTGTGAACAAATTTTTGCATGACGCTAGTGTTTTAAATGTTTATTAACACACATACTATTATTAATATTATTATAAAACTTGTTATTATTGAAAAAAAATGTAAAATTTTATTAATTTTACACTTTTACCGTAGCATGAAAACAGAGCCCGTTATTGCAATATCAATTCTATTTTCAGAATTAGATAGCTTTTTATATTTATTTATAACAAAGCAGGCAAACAACCGCATGTTTGTCATCTGGTGCTAAGTGATCACCGCCGTCCATAGAATTCCGCAACGCCGGAGGTAGGGATTGCAATCCCGCGGGATTGATATGCGGGATTGCTCAATCTCGCGCGGAATCACGCGAGAATCCGCATATTTGTAATTATGTTATAAAATCGATATCGAAATGAAACTATAGACTTTTGTGTAAAAAACAACTCTTATTAAACATTTCCTACATTATGCAACAGAAATTATTTTTTTCTATCGATTAAGTATAAGTAATTGCTAATCTGGTTTCTAAGATTGATCTTCTTATTTAAACGAAAATTTTAGGTTCTAAATTTTAATTTTCGGGATCCGCGGATCCGCGCTTTGAAGGTGCGGGAACAACCAGATTAATAAAAGCAGCGCGATAGATACCGCGGGAATACGTAATCCCGTTTTGCGGGATTTCAATCCCTAGCCGGAGGCGTCTCGAAAGCGTTGTGAACCAAAACGCTCGTCTCTTCGATGCCTCAATGTCGTATTTACTAGGAAACACCGCAGGTTGTAAATCGTGCCACACATTTGCACTATTCATGGTGGAAAAGTGCGACTACATTGGACGGTGGAGGAGGATCAGCCATCCAAGTCTTGGGAATAGAACCTATTCCTGTGGCGCGTAGTCCATTAAAAGAATTATAAGAATAAGATGCATCTTTGCGCATAGAAGTGCTTTTGAGTGAAAACCAATCAATGAAAAATAAAATAAAAAATTTAGTAACATCAAAAAATTACTGCTAATTAAAATAATTAACAGTAATTTTTTGATGTTACTAAAATTGTTCTCAACCTTTCAAATTTTACAATCCTTATGCTAGGATTTTACAATCCTTATGGATCTACTTCCAGCGAATTACGATTTTTTAACTATATAATAAATTATAACATTTTTCTCTCTTAATAAAAATGTTATAATTATAAAAAAAAACTGTATAAAAATAATATTACTACTAGGATTATTGTTTTATTATTCGTGGCGGGATAAATCAAGCACATGAAGACTTAGGCATGGAAAGAAACTTCTCACGATGCTAGTTGTGCAAAATATGGCTGCTTATTTAATTTTGATTTTTTAAAATTAATATATCTTTCATTCATTAAAAAGTCATATCTATTTACATTTACATTACAAATATACAGTTGAAACTTTTAGTTGCAGAACGAAAAGCCTTCTGAAAGATCCTGCAAGCCCAAGCAAAAGTGATGATGGCAGTTGGCGATATCGAAAAAATGTCGAAATCGAGCATCTGGTGGCCCAAAAAAGTGACTAAAGCTCACCGACTTCGTTGGCTCGGCCACGTAGAGAGGATCGGGGAGGATCGCGCAGTCAAGAGAGCGTATGTGGGCCGCCCAACTGGACGACGTCCTGTGGGGCGACCCAGGTACCGCTGGAGAGACATGATTGAAGATGACTTGCGCAACCTTCAAGTCTGTAACTGGCAGGAGGTGTCGCAGGACAGGGTAAAGTGGCGTAAGATCTGTTCGGAGGCTAAGATCCATTTTGGGTCGCTGCGCCAACAAAGTTAAGTTAGTTACAATTATATTTACACACACATGAAAAATTGAAAGTCAATGTAAGGGAGTGGCGTTATTGGATTGTCATTGTTTGAGATGCATAAGTGAATTAGTGGGTTGTTTACACGAGATATCGCGGTGAGGAGTTCGTGCAGTGGAAAAAATGAGCATCGCGCCAGAGCGTCTGATAAACGATTCTATTTTTGACGTTTCGGGAAAGTGTTAAGAACGTTGTAATTACTCGTATGTATAATAAATTATTTATTGTTTCATCATCTTATGTAATATTGTTATAAATATAGACGACCGATTGGCTCAGTGGCGGGGACCTCCGCCCGCGGAGTCAATGGTCGCGGGTTCGATTCCCGCATCGGAATAAATATTTATATGGATTTATAAATGTTTATTCCGCGTCTGGTAACCCCCCAATCTGCATTTCCTTTCCTGCTCCTTCCTTTCTTCTCTATCCTTTCCCTTCCTGTCCGCCAATCCACGGTCTGCCGTGCCAATGGATGCGTGGCTAGGGGCAAGCCTAGTCGCAAGCGTGCCGATCGTCCCGGGGTCGGGCTCCCCCGAGGACTATGGTGCCTTACCTCAGCATCCAGGGCTCTGCTGGGGCTGACCTCCATCCTCCCTTGCGGCTCGTGGGATTCACTAAGACGAATTTAATATACCTTATTTGTCGAAAAATGACGGCGACGTGGTTCGCCACCCGTCATGTCCTGATTCTCACGAGGGCGAAAAGCGACCAATGACGAGCCGTTTCGCTGCGATGAATGGCAGCGGATGGAGCTCTGTGGTCTCTGCCAACCCTTGCGGGGGATAGGCGTGAATATATAAATAAATAAATAAAAATAAATATAGACAATAGAAAACGTATTTAATGTAAGTAGAAAATGACGTATTTTAGTTTTATACACTATTTGAATCAGAAAAAAGAACTGCATCGAATTGTCTCTATCGTTGTCTTAATTATTTAATTGTTTTAAAAAACAATCGTTTATAATACAATTCGACAAAAAGTATTTTTTCGGATTCATATGGTGTATAAAATTTAATATACATCAATTTTCTTTCAGCAAATACGTTTTCTGTTGTCTATGTACTCTCAATATGGTGTAACCGTATTATTACTTTGTTCACAAAAACTTTATAATGGGGTTCTGAGGGATTTTGCCATTGGATGAATGGCGATCCAGCACGGTGCGGTTTTCGAGCATCTTCTTTCCATGCACCACCACCCTGTGTAACCGGCTACTTTCAGTGGTGTTTCTGGAACGTTACGGCATTAGAACCTTCAAGAAACTAGCCTACACATTTCATAAATAAAGACCAATAACGATTCCGCAATACATATGGCACTGGAGCTATCTATGGGTGGCGTTGATTGATTTCCATCAGCTGAAACGGTTGCTCGTTTGCCTTTCATCCCATAAAAAAGAAAAAAATTAGATTGGTAAGATCTTTCCTTATACTTCCTAGACTTGGACAGCAAAGGTAGGCGCTCTTGAAATGTGGCGCTGAAGGCTATCTTGATATTGGTTCTTGGATCTTGGTTGAGGATAGAATTCATGATAAATCAGTCCATTACAGAAGAACTAGATATCAAGGAGCGTTTATTCTCCATCATTCAAGCTCGCATCCTCTTTTTTGTGTCGCAACAAAGCCTCTGTGGAACGCCTCATAGTGCAGGGCAAGGCAGAAGGAAGAAGAGCGCGATGTAGAACTCCATTGCATTGGACGGATCAAGTGAAGGATGCATTCAGTGTGTGTGACATATTTATAGATATATCCATAGGGAGGCCGTCAGTGTGAGAAGAATAGCGACGGTGTATAAAGCAAGCCAACGCCAGAAGTGATGACCACGATTTCTCTGAGAAGAGTATAAACGATTGTGAACAAGAATTTTATATGTAGTTATATTTTGATTATAGTTTTCTTCACAGCCTATACATTTTCCGCTGGGGGGACTCCACCTCCAAAGTAAAGTCTTTGAGACAAAACGGACGACCATCTCAGCACTAAAAGAAAATATAGTTCGCGAGGTTAACGGCATCCCGGGGTTACTACTTCAGCGAGTGGCAATACTGAACTACTGGAACTACTCTACTACTAATAATACTACACTACTGGAATACTGACCCAGATTCCACGAGTGTGGGTGACGTAGCGATCAATATAGAATTTAAAAAAAACTAATTTCGTTGGCGCAGCGACTCAAAATGGATCTTGGCCTCCGAACAGATCTTACGCCACCGTGCCCCGTTCTGCGCCACCTCCTGCCAGTTACAGACTTGAAGGTTACGCAAGTCATCCTCGATCATGACAACGGCACCTGGGACGGCCCACAGGACGTCGTCCAGTTGGGCGACCCAATTACGTGGCCCAGCCAACGAAGTCGAGATCAATATAGAGACGAAATATTTTTTAAAATTACGAAACCGTCACTTCTTCTCTTCTTAAAAGTTATTTAATTTTCTTCTTTGTTAGTCTATATTCTTTGTTGGTTTACTATTATTTTTGTTCGGAAAGAGCCACAGGACACCCTATATTATTAAAGTACGGATAGCATCGTTTATAATTTCGATACGGACATTGGTAATGTAAATCTCAAAATCTGGTGTTGTTCCAAAGGTCAAAGATCCTCGGTGTCAGATACAACAATAAATAATCGAATTTCGCTCACGACTCGCTTGCCTCGACACGTTATCGAAAAAGGACAACGCGATAACCGAACCCAAATTGGGAATAATTTGCCAACAGCATATAAATATATTAGCATATGTTTTTTATTTTTAAATTGTTATTTAAACGACCGGTTGGTGAGAGGTTATGAAACAAGAAATGTTTCGATTCCATTCGATATACCTCTGCTGGTCTTAAAAAACTGGTTTAAATATCGAACATAATTTAAACGCTCGCGTGATTTAATTGGCAATTAAGAAAACAACTCGAGTACCAGTCGGTGATTGTCCTAATCCATTTCCTTTCTCCACAAACAGTTTGGTCTAAGTTTGGTCTTGTTCCTTATGTCTGAATTTCTTACCCTATCCGATCTCTTTATGTTCAGCATGCTTCTTTCTATTGACCTTTGGCAGACTTCTAGCTTTTTGATGTTTTTGTTTGTAATAGACCACGTCTGGCAGCCGTATGTTAGCACTAGAAAGACACGAGTATTGAAAAGTTTCGTTTTTATATTCATTTTTGACAATCATCGATTGGTACCCGAGGAACCTAAAAAGGTGATGCGGAAGACAATACGAAAGCCCATCTTTCGTATTGTCTTCGACGAACTCCTGCCAGTTACAGACTTGAAGGTTGCGCAAGTCATCTTCAATCATGTCTCTCCAGCGATACCTGGGGCGCCCCACAGGACGTCGTTCAGTTGGGCGATTCACATGCGCTCTTTTGACTGCACAATCCTTCCCCATCCTCTCAACGTAACCCAGCCAACGAAGTCGGTGAGCTCATGTCACTCCTATTACATTGAATTGGGCCACCAGATGCTCGATTTCGGTTACATTTCAAGAGATTTTATATTGTTGTACTTTACTTGACACTGGCATAATAGTTATAACTAATTGCCATCAAAGAAAAGAATAAAAGGATGTTGGTTGCTAGGCAACGCTTTGTTATTTAACGTTCTTTTCAGAATTTTTCCATAGGGACGACAGCGTGGATTCTCTGATACTTTCTTGTTTAAGAATATTTGACCGGGGCGAGATTGAACCGTGAAGGTATAAATCGATCCATAACGCTCAATTTAGTGTATAAGTTGATGCACAGGCATAACGATCAGCCATTCGTCATCGCACTTTCACCAAGCGAGGCGCGCCATCGGAATATCGATTGACGTCTTGTTCGACGTCGCCCCAATGAATTGTACTTCCGGTTTGAGTTTGTCAACGTAGCAAGTTTTTTTTTGATGGCACGATGAAAAAAAAAACTATCTCTGCGTCACAGTACATTTCCCGCCAACTTACATGAGTGACTTGTATTTTAATTTTATTTCTATAGTCTTATTATCAGTTATGTTATTTAATTGTGGTCGCGTATTATATATAATATAATAAATAAGTTGTGAGTCAACATCGAACTCTGCCGGTCGAATACGACTTGCATTAAGATTTTTTTATTTTATGAGATAGGAGGGAAAACTTGTTATCTTGTTCAAATTTTTAATCGTGAATAACATACTTTTTATTCATCCACTCAAGTTCAAATACATTTTTTTAAACTTGTAGTGGATAACACTTTTTTTATTTTTTTTTATGGGATCGGAAGGCAAACGAGCAAGCGTGTCGACTGATGGAAAGCAATAAACGCCGACCATAGACAACTGCGTCATCGCAGGAGTCACGGAAGCGTTGCCGGAGGAGTCACGGATTTTAGGTATGTATAGGCTTGTTTTCTGAAGCTGCCAATTTCGTATTGGTTCGTAAAGAACGCCGAAAGTAGTTGGTTCCACTGAGTGGTGGTACGTGGAAAGAAGTTTCGAGAAAATCGCACCGTGGTGGATCGCCACTCATCCAGATGGTGGGGATGAAACTTTTCTTTACGGCGAGTTCCATTTTTTTTTCATTCCAAACATTTCCTCAGAGCACTCCCCATGGTAAAAGCGGTAAAAAATGCTGAGTGATGAGACATTTTTCCGCAGCGCTAGAGAATCAAGCCGATCGGTGAGATCTTCGTCTTCGACTATTCGCATTGCACGGCTTTGTATGCGGTCAAATGGAAGAAGTATATAATATTGAATTATAATAAAACTTATAATTTCCTTAGAAATAAATATTTTTTTTAAAAACTAACAACACAATACATGTAAACAAAGTAAAGTAAAGTAAACAAAATAATGTTGTTTATAAACAAAAAAAGGTTATTTATAAATTTGTTTGCGTCTGGTTTACTAAAGTATAACCGTGTTCGTGTACCGTTATTAAATGAAATCAGATATTTATCTGTGCTTTCGCGACCATAAACATTTATTGCCGACAAAATTGCGGACAACCGCTATCGAATCGCAATTCTCTTTGCGTTAGGGCTGTATTTATTTTTTAAATTGTTGGTATTTAAATTGGTTGGTTGTGTTGGTGGTTAATTTATATGAAGAAAATTAATTAGTTAATTAAATACATATATAAAAACTACGAGAAATTCGCCTGAGTCACCGACGTAGCTCTTCAAGTTAGCAGACTGAAGTGGCAAGGGGCTAAACACGTTTGTCGGAGAACCGATAATCGTTGGAGTAGACGTGTTCTGGAGTGGAGATCGCGTCTCGGCAAATGAATTGTGGAACGCCTCCCTGCTAGATGGAATGACGATCTGCGCAAGGCGGCTGGCAGAGACTGGATGCGTATAGCCGAAGAACAGACTAGGTGGCGCGCCTTGAGTGAGACCTACGTCGAGCAATAGGGAGGGATACCCCACGGCTGGATAATACGACGATCTACGCAGGGCAGCTGACAGAAACTAGATGCGTGAAGCCGAAGATCGCAATCCAGCGGTGGACTGTGATCGAGATAAAAATATATATTAATATTTTATCAAAATATATACATACATATTGAATTTCCACGAAATTATAACGGACAAAAATGAATCAGGGGAAAAAAATATGTTATTTTAAAAATAAGTCTTTAATTTTTCATTTAAAGCAAGGTATGCTTTTTATGTCACGTATACAAAATAATATAGAAAGAATACGTTTTATTTCACTTCTAGAGTACAACACCAATACAGTAACTCTAGAAACACATAAAATGCTGCACAGAGATAATTTTTTTTTTAATTGACGCCTAATTAATGGTTTATTTTGTAGCGAAAAAGGAGCCACGCTGCATACGAAGACTCTGTCAAGAATGGCGTATTATTTGTCTTTTTTGAAGTACCACACTCCCGCAGAAAACGGGTGTCTGAGTGGTAGCTTAGCTGCCGCGCTTCGTACGGTGAACGCCTTAGTTCCGGAGGCCCAACCTCCCTCCCCCTTCCCATAATGACACTTTCCTTAAAGGCTGGCAACGCTTCCGCACTGCAGATGTTTATGGGCGGCGTTGATTGCTTTCCATCAGGTGACACGCCTGCTCGTTTGCCTTCCAGAATAAGGCTGTGGTAAAAACAAAGCGATGATTTTCATCTACATATAACATTACACCCACATCTCAAGCGTTTCTCTGTAATGCAGTAGCTATAGTAAACATAAAGTATTTATTTTAACCGTTAGAGTACCCACTAGCGCTATCGCGCTCGTCCTGATTAGCTAAAATTGCCACGTGCGCGACAGCGCTCGCGAAATCAGTTGCTGTTTAGCACGCGGCAGGGGAGGATAGTGATACGATGATGTCTGAAATGTGCATCATAAGGAGGACATGGGTAAATGACATCAAAAACAAAATATTTCTTTGGCATTTTTAATTATATACTAGCTGGCCCGGCAAACTTCGTAGCGCCTCAGAATCAATAAATAAAAAAGCTAACGATAATTGCAGAATGTTTCAACTTTAGTAAAAAATGTGGTCAAAACTTAATCAAAGAAATGAAAAAAAAAACTTCACTTATGAATTTACGAATATAAGACGACCGATTAGCTCAGTGGCGCGGCTCTCTGCCCACGGAGTCAATGGTCGCGGGTTCGATTCCCGCATCGGAATAAATATAATATGGATTTATAAATATTTATTCCGAGTCTGGTAACCCCCCCAATTCGCATTTTCTGTTCCTGCCCTTTCCTTTCTTCTCTTACCTTTCCTTTTCTCTCCGCCAATCCACGGTGCATGCCAAAGGATGCATGGCTAAGGGCGAGCTTAGTCGAAAGCGTGCCGACCGTCCTGGGATCGGGCTCCCCCGGGTACTATGGTGCCTTACCTCAGCATGCAGGGCTCTGCTGGGGCTGACCTCCATCCTCCCTTGCGGCTCGTGGGATTCACTAAGACGAATTTAATATACCTAATTTGTTGAAAAATTACGGCGACGTCGTTCCCCACCCGTCACGTCCTGATTCTCACGAGGGCGAAAAGCGACCAATGGAGAGCCGTTTCGATGGAGCTCTGTGGTCTCTGCCAACCCCTGCGGGGGATAGGCGTGAATATATAAAAAAATAAAAAAAAACTTATGAATTTAATATTTGATTTCTGAACGACTTTTAAATTCAATTGAGTTCTGAACGACGGGACGAACATGAAATATTTGACAGGTATGGGTAAGTTTCTAAGGGAAAACGAAATTGTCGCTTTTACTATATTCCTAATATTTTTATTATATTTACTCACCTTTTAAACCTTCCCTGGACTTCCAAAACTAATTTAAAACCAAAATTAGCCAAATCGGTCGAGCCGTTCTCGAGTTTTAGCGAGACTAACGAACAGCAATTGATTTTTACATACCGTGACTTTTTAATTACCCGAGAAAATTAAGTAATATATTCAGTTATCGATATACATTAAATTTGGCGAAGAGAAAAATAAAAAAAATAAACCTTAATATATACCAAAAATTATACAACAAAAAATCTTGCTAATTCAAATAGACATCATTATCATTCCAATATGAACTGCATCCAAACCAACCTAATTTGGTCGCGTAATATTTACAGGATTTCTTTGAAGTCCCATAAGACAATATTTTTGTATGAACGCTATAATATTTGAATGTTACTTACTGACATACATATTTTTACAAACGCGAATTTTAGTTTTCTCGGGTAATTAAGTCACGGTGCATATAGATGAGTTAAAAACAATGGCACTAAAAGGATTAAATAATTTAAAATCATAATTCGAGGAAAGAACAATTATATATTGTTACATGATGATTAAACAGTCATGGTTTGCCGAGTTTGTTTTTCCGAAAAAATATGCTTCGAGTTTTACTTGTTTTCAAGTCAAGGTTAAAAATGTTGTTTAGTACAGCGTGATTACGTTAACAGTTGTAAGTTGCGTGAAGCCATAATTAAATATATGTATCTATAATAAAGTCGGATCGCGTTTCCCACTGTATGTCAGTATATAATGTGGTTTCATATTCACAGTGTTTTATTTTATTTTATTTTTATTTGTGAAACATACAATTTTATATTACATTAAATAAATTATTTCTAATTACAATAACTGAAATCAGTAAAGTTTCCACTATTAACTAATCCATACAATAACACTTTGTGCCGTGCCAAAGGATGCCTGGCCAGGGGCGAGCTTAGTCGCAAGTGTGCCGACTGTCCCGAGATCAGGCACTCCCAGGGTACTATAGTGCCTTAACTCAGCATGCGAGGTTCGGCTGAGGCTGACCTCCATCCTCCCTTACGGCTCGTGGGATTCACTATGACGAATCTTAATATACCTAATTCGTTAAAAAATGACGGCGACGTGGTTCGCCACCCATCACGTCCTGATTCCAACGAGGGCGAGAAGCGATGAACTAAGAGTCATTTCGCTAATATGAATGTATGTATGATGAATGAAAAAATGGATGAATGTATGGAAGGTGTGTCGGGATCGTAGCGTAGGCGTGACTATATATACAATTGATTGACACTGACATTTTAATTTAAAAAAAAATTATATATACATTTTTTTTTCACTGTCAATATAAGTCCCACTGCTGAGCACAGGCCTCTCCAATTCTGGAGGAGCGGACGTTAACCCACAACGCTTGTCCAATGCGGATTGGCGGGGTTACCAGTCTCGGAAAAAATATCTGTAGGCCATACATGTATTTACTCCGATGCGGGGATCAAAACCGCGACCATTGACTCTGTGGGCGGGGTTGACCATTGACCCTGCTACTGAGCCAATTTTCCCTTTAATATGCTGTTATTCCGATAAAGACAGTGTTTATCTATGTTCCTGAAAATAAAGTATCTGATACGAAATGTATTTCGCATATTTTTACAGTGTATGTTTTTTTTAAAATTATTTGTTTTTCATTAAACGCCAGGACATTTGTAATTTATTTTTTATTAAAAAAAACGGTTTGTTCCGATGAACATACTTCCCTCATAGGACGTAGTCAACAGTACATTCAAATTATGTTTATATATTCTAGTTAAAACTAAGACTAAAAATTAAAAAAATATAACTATTAGCCTCTCCTTACCCGAGGTCAACTGTACCAGTTCATATAATAACATTATAGCGGCCTCTGAGAGTGGATACATATATATTCTTTTCTTTAATGGCAATTAGTTATAACTATTATGCCAGTTGCAAGTAAAATACGATAACATCAAATGTCTTGAAATATAACTAGTTATCACGTTACGTTTTGATAAAATGGTGGCTATCCTACCAAAACCTTCTATGAACTTTTTCAGTCAACTTCAAAAGTCACGATACTCGCATTTATTTTATATAACCTCACTTATACACTTTAATTGAACTATATTGTATAATACACCACCACAATTAAACAATATAACTGATAATAATATAAGATTATAAAAATGAAATAAAAACACAACGTCACTCATGTCAGTTGGCGGGAAAAGTCAGCGGATAGATTTATAATTTTCTTATTGCAAGTACATAGCTTATATTGTCAAGTTACAGATTGTAAAAATCCATAAACTTTATCATTTTTAATATTGTGGTTATGTTGCTTTAAAATATCACAATTTTAAACGACTCGGATAAAGCTAGACGGAAGACTCACTTTGGTGGCGATTTAGAAAGAGATGGAATATTCCGGCCGATTTTTAAACTCGCTTCGCATACATTGCACTGGCGAGTAGAAGTCGCTGGCCTCTTAAAGGTTCGATATCCGCATCGGAATAAATATATATATACGAGTAAAATGTTATTGATTTTTGAAGATAGATTTGAAGAATTTGAAGGTATTTTATTTTGTTTAATCTAGCATCTAATACAACATTAAAAGCATATTAATAGAAATTGAAATAGCGTAGAAATAGGAAATATTAGTATTATATATAAAAATAAGAGTTTTATATATATAATACTAATAGTTTCTATTCATTCATTCGAATTAATGACTTCAATTGTGCCAAAATAGCACTAGGATTCTCTATAATAATTATAACATCTCTTTTCTTTGATGAAAATTAGTTAAAACTGTTGTCACTGTCAAGTAAATCTATATATCAATAGATAGAATAATATCAAATCTCTTGAAATATCTAGTCAACTCGTCAAGTTACGTCTAGATAAGATATTGGCTATTCTATCAAAACCTTCTGCGGAATTTTTCAGTCAACTTCACGTCACGTCAGCAAAGTCAAATACACGCCACCACAATAAAAAATATAACAGATAATAATAACACAACGTCGTTGGTATAACGTGGCGGGATAAGTCCTATAACTTATTTTATTATTGAATCTGATTTGGACAAGCTGTGGTTAATATGTATTTCTCCAGAAGTTGTGGTGGCGTTTTATATATTGTATAATAATATAAGATTATGAAAATGAAATAAAAAACACAACGTCACTGATGTAAGTTGGCGGGAAAAGTCAGTGCTAATATAGATTTTGAGTGTTTTTGTACATTTGAGATGCCTATGGTATTGCGGATGTCTATTAGCGGCGTTGATTGCTTTCCATCAGGTGACACGCTTCCCCGTTTGCCTTCATACTCCATATAAAGAATTGACTAATGTTATTCGTTACGGTGTCAATCTTGCGTTTTGGATCGTACGCCATATTTCCCCCAGTGTCCATATGACACGCGACTTCCTCCCAATTCATTCACGCTCGGACACTGTCTGCACTTCCGAGTGAAGACGATCAAGATTTATATATAGACCGACCCCATTTCGTTGACTGTGCAAACGAGTATACAATTATTAATGGAGTCAGGCGTTACTTTGCGGAAATCCATCACTATATGGACAGTCAAAAGTTTTACTTAGCTAAGATCCGCGACAAGCAAAACAATAACAGAAAATTAATAATGTGTGTCTTTCCGTTGAGTTTAGTGGATTTATTTGGAACTTAAACCAAAAACTTACACATACACAACGCCAAACACACACTATCACTTTTCCATCTTGTAAACGACACGTACGGAAGACAACCGAAAAGTCTGTTGTCTTCCGTAGAGTCTACTATGCCTGAAGATGCCTCGTGTTGGGGCGAAACACGTGTCGTTTACAAGATGGAAAAGTGATAGTGTGTGTTTGGCGTTGTGTATAGTGGTTGGTGGGTGGAGAGTTGATGGCCGATTTTCGGTAAGTTTTTGGTTTAAGTTGCAAATAAATCCACTAAACTCAACGGAAAGACACATATTATTAATTTTCTGTTATTGTTTAGCTTGCCGCGGATCTTAGCTAAGTAAAACTTTTGACTGTCCATAGAGTATACAATTCTTCTGATAAACGAAGTTTATATAGACATCAGCCACACCAAAGACATCACAGAAGCGTTAAGAGTCTTTAGTAGATACACGCAAGAAAATAATTGTATATCCCCATCATGTAGACGAGAGACGCTCCTACAGTGTCTACTTCTCAAAACTTCTTTTGCAAGCACTACCACTGCAGCACAGTGCAGAAGAATTGCCAGCCTTAAAGAAAGACCACATTTTTAAGGCTGGCAATTCTTCTGCACTCTCTATGGTGTGATAAATGTCATAGACATTGATTACTTCTTTCCATTCCATAAAATAACTCTGGTCACTTATAATAAATAGTTCGATGTCAAGAACATCACTAGTAGATAGCACTGAAATAAAATAAATTTGTGTGTCGCTATTTTGTATGTCATGTTGACAAGTCCATAGCAAGTTTTAGTAGCGCGGCCGCCATTTTGTGGAAATGTTACGTGATATTAAAGATGAGACAATTTTAACATACTTGTTAATTGTATCATTTGAAACCGGAGTATTATATACCTCGCCGTATAAGGGATATACTCCCGGTTAAGGGTTATATATTATTAAGGCCAGGTCCAAAGTACTCTTAACTCCCGGTTAAGGGTATTTTGACCTGGCTTTTCTTCAGAACTTCGGCAATTTGGTACAGGTATGTTTTCCTTGGTCTTCCCCTACTGATCCACGTCTGCAATCAGTCGTTTTTCATCCATCCTCTGTATGTGGCTAAACCATGTACATATCCGCGAACGAAAAAGTAACTCGAACAAAATAACAATGGAATCATTTGAGACAATTTTTTTCCACGCACTGCATTTAAAAATAAATGACAAAAGCGGTCATTAACCTTGTTTTACAGCAACAATCATTTGACATTTATTTAGAGGCAGCCAGTTTCTCCGTTACGCATTGTGCTGGGGATAAGATCTCTACGCGATCATTTGTTGCTATTCAGATTTTTTTTTTGGGAATTTTTTGAATTGGTAGAGCAACGCTGCAGATGAATACTTTGTCAAGAATGGCTTATTATTTGTCTGTAGCATGAATGGGCCGGCTCGCCCCGGGGAAGTACCACACTCCCGCGGAAAACTGGCGTCTGAGTTAGCTACCGCGCTTCGTCCAGTGAGTAGTTGAGTTCTGGAGTCCCAAACCCCATGCCTCCCTCTTCCCCTCCCATAAGGAAACTTTCCGCAAAATCACGCCTGACTCCATTAACAGTTTTAGACAAGTTAATTTTTACAAATAATTTGAGAATTTTTTTTAATACTTTTTTAATTTCATCCACATAGTTATTAGAGACAAGATCTTACACTACTGTAGTGATACATTGATAAATGTATCACTAATGTATTATTAAAACTTTTTAATTATTAAATATAATAAAACCTTTTTACTTTTTTTATGTTCGTAATTTTAAAATAGAAAGACATAAATTGTTTTATATAAAAAAAAGACTCGATCGACTGACGTCTTTCGAAGGACATGACCTTTCCTGGCATAATAAATTTTCATATCCGTATCGGTATGGCTTGCACGCGGCGATATGGGATCTTTAGGGGGTTTTATCTTCTATATAGTGAAACTCTTCTAAATTAAGTTAACTTATTAATGAATCACTTTACATTTTATATTAATTATATTTTATATTAATGAATCACCTTACATTTTGTATTCAATATTAATTTCTTATGCCAGGAAAGGTGACATGTCACTCGAAAGACGTCAGTCGATGGAATATTGTTTTTATATAAAACAATTTATACCTTTCTATTTTAAATTATAAAATTACGAATGTAAAAAAGTAAAAAGATTTTATTTTATTTAATTAAAAAGTTTTAATACATTAGTGATACATTTATCAATGTATCACTACACTACACAAGCGTGATGCGGTCTAGGAATGAAATCACATATCACCGCAACTGAGACGAACATTGTTGTATGTCTTATATATACATACATTGTTTAAAAAATGTATTAGGTGTACAAATAAGTTTCCGCAGTTTTTTATAAAAAATTAGGAATTTATTGTAAAGGAAAAGTACATTACGTTTTATTCAAAGTATTTTCCATCATTTGCCACTACTTTTCCCCATCTTTCTGGCAACATTCGGATACCCCGTCGAAAAAACTCTTCATCTTTTGACGCTATCCACAAATCTACCCAATTTTTGGTGTCTTCATATGATGTGAAGCGCTGCTCAGACAGACCATGTGCCATCGACCGGAACAGGTGATAATCAGAAGGGGCTAAGTCTGGTGAATACGGCGGGTGGGGTAAAACTTCCCAGTTGAGTGTTTCCAAGTATGTTTTTACCGGCGCCGCAACATGTGGACGAGCATTATCGTGTAAAAGAATAATTTTGTCGTGTCTGGAGTAGTAATGGGCGCGTTTTTCCTTAAGTGCCCGACTCAATCTCATCAATTGTGTTCGGTAGAGAGCTCCAGTAATGGTTTCGCTTGGTTTCAGCAATTCATAATACACGACACCAAGCTGATCCCACCAAATACACAGCATGAGTTTTTTTCCATGAATATTCGGCTTAGCTGTCGATGTTGATGGTTCGCCGGGCTTAACCCATGACTTTCTCTTCTTTGGATTATCGTAGTGAATCCATTTTTCGTCACCAGTGACTATACGATGCAAAAAACTCTTTTTTTTATTCCTGGCAAGCAGCATTTCACTCATGCATAATCGGCGTTCAACGTCTCTCGGCTTTAGTTCATATGGAACCCAATTTCCTTGTTTTTGAATCATTCCTAACGATTTTAAACGATGTGAAATTGCTTGTTGAGTCACTTGTAGAGTAAGTGCAAGTTCTTTTTGCGTTTGGGACGAATCTTCCTCCAATAGTACTTCTAATTCCATGTCTTCGTACACTTTCGGCCTTCCACTGCGTTCTTTGTCTTTAACGTCAAACTCACCGTTCTTAAACTTTTGAAACCATTCCTGACAACTTCTCTCACTTAAAGCAGCTTCACCATATGCTTCTAGAAGCAATCGATGCGCCTCAGCTGCAGATTTTTTCACATTAAAGAAGTAAATCAAAAGTTCCCGCAAATGATGCTTATTCGGAATAAAACTTGACATTTTTGCACGAAAAAAATTACGTGATGCTGATACGGAATCACTAGTACTTTAAGGTTATGGTGTTGCCAGATGACTAAACTTGGGATATTACGTTTTACATCTGACAATTTCTCCATAACCTTCTGGTGGGGCCATCTTTTGACAAACCGCGGAAACTTATTTGTACACCTAATACCTTCGTGTGGAAGTAAATGTGATCCGAAGTAAACAAATCATTGGGTTTTATTGTATGCTAGTGTTAACGCCCTTCAAACGACTGGATTTTGATATTTATCAGTTATACACATTTATACTTTAATTATTCCTTCTTCCTTCAATTCTTTCTTACTATTAGTTCATCCTCTCCCTATATATTATACATATATTTTGCATTGTATATATATTTATATATCTTGTTCAAATTTTTAATCGTGAATAACATACTTTTTATTCATCCACTCAAGATCAAATACATTTTTTTTAAACTTGTAGTGGATAACACTTTTTTAATTTTTTTATGGGATCGGAAGGCAAACGAGCAGGCGTGTCACCTGATGGAAAGCAATCAACGCCGCCCATAGACTTCCGCAGCGCCATAGGTACTACGGAACCGTTGCCGACCTTTAAGGAAAGTATCATTATGGGAGTGGGAATGGGAGGGCTAGAGGGAGGAGGAAGGTGTTGGGCCTCCGGAACTCGGCCGCTCACCGCATGAAGCGCGGTAGCTAACCTACCACTCAGACGCCGGTTTTCTGCGGGAGTGTGGTACTTCCCCGGGGCGAGCCGGCCCGTTCATGCTACAGACAATTATTATGTCATTCTTGACAAAGTATGTATTCGTCTGCAGCGTGGCTCTACCACTCATTATGTTAAGATGATGAAAAAAATGTACAATGTTACCGTGAATGCAAACTGTGACCTCTTCCTATTTTCACATTTAGCATTTAGAAAGTAATGGATGTATAAAATAAAATATAAAATTGTTCACGATCGAGGCACTTGCTGACAAAATATTTAAGAAAACAACTTTCATACGAACGGAGGCACTAGGTCGGAGGAAAAACGCCAGCGACCTCGCTGGGAACCTTGAGGTCTTTATCTGAACTCAATTTACCTCTAACAACGCGACATACCTTCGAATACAAGTCGTGGTAAAAAATGTAAATATGCGCGTATGAGACGAATAGAATACATAATTTTTCTCCAATAAATATGATTGATGGAGTCAGGCATTTTAACAATCCATATATGTATGTCTCACTGCTGAGCACGGGCCTCTCCAATTCTGGAGGATCGGACTTTCACCTACCACGCTTATCCAATGCGGATTGGCGGGGTTACCAGACTCGGACTAAATATTTGTAAGCCATACATATATTTATTCCGATGCGGGGATCATGACAAAATTTTTTTCTTTTTTCTAACGTGTGCCGGGATCATAGCGGATAGAGATATGTGGTTTTTGCCTACGGGAAACAAGCGTGACTATATGTATATACATACGTATGTATTTTCTCTAGTAAATTAGAGCGTTTTGTATAGTATTATAAACAAAGTTTTAAAGGGTCAATTATATCTTGAAAAGTCATAGATAAAATGCTCTTTATTGCACACCGAATACAATAAAAAAATGACTAAAAATAAAAGAGAGTTCTTTAATTAAATGGCAGTGCTATGGTATTATTGCTAAAAGTAATTTCTATGAAACAACCATGATGTACACATTAAACACGTGATAATTAATGTGGATGGATGGTTCATAACAAGAAATATATTTATTTATTTTATTTTAATTTTATAATAAACATATACATACCTATAATACACACACATATGTGTATATTTATACGCATATATTATAAAACATTACATACAACAATGAAATCATTTTCACGGATAAATTGAAAAATATTTTCACTTCACAGTTCATACAGTACATTGATAAGTATGTTCAGACAGTAAATTGAAAAATATTTTCAATTCACAGTTCATATAGTACATTATAAGTATGTTCGAACAGTAATTGGAAAATATTTTCAATTCAAAGGTCATACAGTACATTGATAAATATGTTTGGACAGTAAATTGGAAAATATTTTCAATTCACAGTTCATACAGTACATTGATAAGTATGTTCAGATAGTAAATTAAAAAATATTTTCAATTCACAGTTCATACAGTACATTGATGGGTATGTTCAGACCGTAAAATTGAAAAATATTTTCCATTTACTGTTCCTATTTACGCGTATAACAAATTTATAAGTATGTTCAGACAGTAAATTTAAAAGTATTTTCAATTTTTTGTTCATACTGTACATTCATAAGTATGTTTAGACAGTAAAATTAAAAGTATTTTCAATTTATTGTTCACGTTAATATATGTATGTACAGAATTTGAAAAGTAAGTCAACATTATCTTGTTAGTGAAATAAAATGATCTTGGGTGGATTTAAAAAAAAATTGTCGTCAAAACATAAAAATATTTGTTTAAAGATAGTTTACATAATATGTTATTTAAAAACATAAATAATAATTCAAATACATTTTAACTACTTATATATGCAATTGTAAAGCCTTGAAACTATGCTAATGACTTACACATCACAGCTTTTGTTAATCAATAAGTTATTATTTCAGGTGCGTTTGTATTATGTTGAAGCTACCAACCAACATTAGGTACTCAGTAACATAATATGTTAATGTAATGTTATATTGCCGTTGAAGGTAACAAGACAGTGTTAATAACACTATATTTTATAGTTATACGCTTTTAAGTAACTTGTTTATGGGTTAGAAGCGCTAAACATATAGCCTGTCGCCTGATGGAAAGCAAGAAGCAGGTTTGCCGACCTTTGAAGTCTCAGTAGGCGTGTTTTTGAGGTTCCAATGTTGTTCCAATGATGACAGACGACTGGCAAAATAAAAATACGTTGCGAATGTGGATGGAAGGGTCGGTAGGAGAAGACCACGGAAAATACCTTGACCAAATTGCTGAAGTTTTCAAGAAAGGCCAGGTCAAGAGTACCATTAAACGGCGGGCCTGCATGAGAAGAGTAATGAGGAAGGAAGGAGGAGGAAGCAAGGAAAGTGTGCCGAGATCGTAGCGGATGGAGATCTGTGGTCTCTGCCCACCCCTAGGGGAAACAGGGCGTGACGATATGTATGTATGTACGTCCTATGTTTTATCAATTCGGAAATACCGCGGAAAGGTGGAAAAACACACCGTACTGGCTGAGGGATTGGAAATAAATGAGCTTTATTATTTTTATTATAATTTATATAAAATAAACTAACCTCATTACTATTTTTATTAAATCCATTTCCATCCAGCAAGCAGTTGTTGATAGTGGTTGGTAGGTGGAGAGTTGCTGACGGCCGTTTTTTCGGTAAGATTTAGTTTAAGTTCCCCCCCCCCCCCGTAAACCCACTTCTTCCAGCCGAAAACACACATTATTATTTTTTCTGTTTTTGTTTGCTTGTCCCGAATCTTAGCTAAGTAAAAGTTTTAATTGTCCACATAGTATTGGATTTGCGCAAAGTAACGCCTAACTCCATTAAAAATCCATTTATGTTCAAACCCTTTGTAACAATATTATAAATAATTTTATTTACTTTTCAATTTTAGGTTTTTAAAACTTTAATTAAAATATACAAGTGTATTTAGATGCCAATTAAAAATGAAATAATAATTTTTAACTAAAGTTTAACTTAACATACTTTAACTTAACTACTTACTTCTTTGCATAATGGTAGAAATTTCCATCATAACATTGAATGCCCAAAAGTTATATAAAAGAACAAGTTCATTTTAAGTTGATCATGTCTGGATACCTCTTTAATGTCCATTGCATAAATAAAAACATAGCTGTCAAAAATAAGCAAGTGCCACTGTCAGTAAAACGAGCTTGAAGTTGTCATTCCGCTGTTTGTATTGTAGTGATTGATTTTGTTTTATTATTTTTGAGTTTTTTTTTGCTAAAAAAGTGAGAATGAGTGGAAGAAAGGTTTTTAACATGTGTTTCTTTTATTTTTAGAGCAATATCTGAAAAAGTTTGTGTTTAATTTAAACAATACCACATGATAGAATTTTACATCACTATGCAGTTACCTATCTCCTAATGTATAGGAAAAAATATTTTTATTTTTTCTGTTTAATTTTTACTCATTGTTTATTATTAATAAAAATAATAATTGTTTCGTTAATTATCATAAAGAATAAAAAATATCCAATGATATTCCTCTTTTATTTCTATTTACTTTGCATGATGATGGAAATTTCCATCATATTGTTTTTTGCTAAATTTATACTATAAATATATACTAAGATTTTTTAACCATTTTTCCTTTAATTTTGAACCTGAATTATATAACCTTCATTTATTTCACCAATAAAGAAAAAATCATGCAAAGAAGAGTTAAGTTTAACTGTGTCAGTATGAATGTCGTCACTGTGGTTCGCGATCTGACCACGTTGGTTCTTGCTGAAAACCAGCGCCGGGTGCTCCAATAGAACGCCTGGCGTATGCTGAGCAAGAACCATTTTATGACACTTGTTTGATTAAAATTATTTTTTCGTTTTGTTTATTTGTATATTATAATATTATTATAGTTTTAATTTTAGCTATTGTAAAAATAGTGTCATAAATAAAGTTTTTTCTATTCTATTCTAAAAAATATAACTAAAAAGGTTTCAAAAAATGTTTGTATATTATTATAAATAAGGTGTTGGAAAGAGATGGGCTTAATTGTTTTTAATATTAATATTTACGATCACTTCGTCCTGGAACTGGTCTCTCACATCTACCCGCCGACATTGTAATAGAATTAACATAACAACTTTCTATAGAAGCCAATAAAACCTACAGTCGGAGAGGCGACGAGGCAAAAATAAATTTTATGGGACATTTAAATGAGGTAGCCAATCAATGTTGCCAAGTATGGACGCTTACAGATGACCTTTTAAACCAAGTAAATGTATGCCAAAATAACACCGAAAGAAATCTAATAAGAATCAAAGGAAAGGGAATGAAAGACAAAGTGAGAATACGAGAGCGTCTTTTGGATCCAATGCCCCGCTTCGATCGTTGTGTGAACTGTACCACAAATACATGAAAAGAAACAACGCTTTAGACATTCTCTACGACAGCGTGGTACAATTCACACACCGTATTATATCTAACATTTAAGTCTGTCTATATATTTGATTTGTCTGCTTTCACTTTATGTTAATGTTGTGTCCATCTATAATTAGGATTACATTTTAGTATGTTTTTAGAACTATTTAGAATAATGTGTAATGATTGTAACTTGTGTTGATGGTTTATAAATAAATAAATAAATAAAATAAAACATTGAAGAACACAAAATGTTGAAGTAGTATGCAAAACATTAAAATGGCGATGGATTGGACAGACGGTGAAGAGTAGAAACATCACAGAACGATACCCAAGAGGTAGAAAGAGCAGAGGTAAGCAGTACAAAACACTGGAAAACTTCATAAAAGCAACTGGCAGTCCAACGTTTTTTTTTAGTTTATGGGATAGGAAAGCAAACGAGCAGGAGTTGCACCTGATGGAAAGCAATCAACGCCGCCCATAGACTTCCGCAGCGCCATAGACAGTGCGGTAGCGTTGCCGACCTTTAAGGAAAGTGTCATTATTGGAGTGGGAATGGGAGGAGGGGGGTAGAGGGGGGGGTGTTGGGCCTCCGGAACTCGGCCTCACGCCGTTCGATGCGCGTTAGGTAAGCTACCACTCAGACGTCGGTTTTCTGCGGGAGCGTGGTACTTCGGGCGAGCCGGCCCATTCATGCTACAGACAAATATTATGCCATTCTTGTCAATTCGTATTCGTCTGCAGCGTGGCTCTACCACTATAATATGGAAGCCTTAGAAGAGGCCCTTGTCGAGAGAAGCTGTACTAAAAACGCCGTGACCCGACTACTAGTACGTCAATAAAAATAACTATATCTTTAGTTTTAAATAATTTACTTTAGTTTTTTTATACCAGATCAGGGAAACGAGCATGCGGGTCACCCGGTAAGTGATCACCGCCGCCCACAGACATCCGCAACGCCGGATGCGTTGCCGGCTTTTTGCGAACACATACGCTCGTCTCCAGAAAGTAATCAATGACGCCCACCGACACCCATAGTGGCAAAGGTATTGCAAAACCTTTGCAGGTTTAAGAAACGTATAGACCTGTTTTCTGAAGCTTCCAAATTCGTATCACTTCGGAGACATCGGAAGTTTTTTGGGAAAAAAAGGATGTTTATCTCGCCTGGACTTTTCCATCGATACGTTGGTACTATATTATTTTTATAAATAAAGAATAATATATAAATGATTGTATAAAAAGAAACAGTAGACTGTAGTGCGTCGTTTCTACATTTCCAGTAACAATGGCGTAAGAGAACACGTAACGTAAACAACTGCCGCACGTGGATCTATATTTTTTAAACAATGCGCCATTGAAAGGCACAACACTATATATCAACATTTTTTACCGGTTTCCTGCAAAATTACCGTTGATATAGAAAAAAAATTAAAGTCAATTCCTACTCCTGCTGAATATCAAATATAAGAAAAAAATTTTGCTCCCGTATAAAACTAAAATTAATAAATTAAATTTAATTATCGAATTAATATTTGAAAAAACAATATTAACATTAACCCTTTTGGCCCGAGCGGTGACTATAGTCACCCAACGCCCGACGCTCGCTCTGTCCGAGCGGTGACTATAGTCACCCAACGCCTGACTCTCGCTCTGTACGAGCGGTGACTATGGTCACCCAACATTTGACGCTCGTTATGTACGAACGGTGACTTAGGTCACTCGCGACTCTTCATGAGCAGAATATATATGTTATCTCCATGGTAATCCATCGCAAGTATTTTGCACTTGTTTTACGCTGCCTAATAATAAACTGACGAAATGAGCAAATATTTTCTATTGCATTATGTTAAAAATTTTTAAGCATTTTTCTTTACGAGCGACTGCACTCGCTCTGCGTAAGATAGCGTGGTATTGTGCGTCTGATGGCCGCTTGCAATTGTTCCGCAAGTACGGACGCTTGCCGCGACTGCTCGGTCAGCGGGGACGGCGCGACGTAGAATGCGACCGTACCGAAAGGGTTAAAGTTTAAAAAATGTATTTGAACTTGAGTGGATGGATAAAAAGTGTGTGTGTGTGAGTGTGTGTGTTTGTGTATATGTATAGGGAGGGTGTGGACTACTAGTTGATATTGAAAAAGTATTTTAACTAGTATATACAATACTCAGCTCCAGTGTATCTGCAATCATTTCCTTCTCACCGCACTGGCTTTATCTATACATATTTCGCCTCAACGGCTATAAAGCTCTGGAACGATATTCCTCTTGACATTAAAAAAGCCTCAAAAAATTAATTTTTAAAGTCAAAGTCCTACAATTTTTCCAAAAGTCCTGTTAATAAGGATGAAAGTTTTTGCAGCAAGGTGAATTTTGTTTTTTTAATTTTTTTTTATCATTTATTTTATCGTAAATTAGTATTATTAATGGAGTCAGGTGTATAGTGGTTGATGGGTGGAGAATTGATGGCCGATTTTCGGTAAGTTTTTGGTTTAAGTTCCAAATAAATCCACTTAACCCAACAGAAAAACACACATTGTTAATTTTCTGTTATTGTTTTGCTTGTCGCGGATCTTAGCTAAGTAAAACTTTTGACTGTCCATATAACGTAAATTAGTATCTATGTATGTGTGTGTGTGTATATGTATTTTAATTTTACTTTTGTCCAAGCTGCACCACCTTCAAATCAACCTTCTGTGTTTCGACCGCAGGTTGACTAGAAGATAATGCCCAATGGCACTGAGTCCACATGATGTATAGTACATATTGTGCAAAAAGTTTAAATAAATACATAAATAAAATAAATAACTGTGTGGAACTCTCTCCCAAATACTATACGTGATAGCCTGTCACTGGATGTATTTAAAAGAAGAATTAAAGAACATTTCCTTTCAATATGAAATATTTATATATGTATATATTTATGTGTATATTATATTTATGTATCGTCTTATTTATAAAATAATATAGTAATAATAATATTCTTTATTCAAGTGACCAGTGACTCATTATGGTTAGTAAATAATATGTCTTATAGACTATGTTAGTTACATGTTGTATGTTACAAATACGCACGAATCACCGCTGTACCGTCCCGTTTGCGACGGAACAACAATGATTCGTGTATATGCAATCCAGTCTATTGGATATCATGCTCAGAATTCTGTTGGCACTACCCCGTACCCTTCGCACCAGAGACCCACATCTTTTTCTCATGTGGGCGTAAAAACAGTCAACACGCGCTTCAGCGAACATCCCTGAGGCACTCCAGTATCGAGGTAGCCCCAACAGCACCCTGAACGCGTTATTATACTGAACGCGGAGGGACGCGGAACAGCCCACAGGCTGCACGTGTAAAAAGATGTACAATAATTATATATATAGATATAGTATATAGATATAGTATTATATTATATATTATTAGTATTTATTTTTGTATATATGTATGGTTTTATATATAATAGTA
The DNA here is from genome assembly GCA_031353405.1 of Baronia brevicornis. NCBI lineage: Eukaryota > Metazoa > Arthropoda > Insecta > Lepidoptera > Papilionidae > Baronia > Baronia brevicornis. The sequence continues at coordinate 52,907 of JASFAT010003236.1, forward strand.
TGTATTGCTATGTGTATTATTATTATATTTTGTTGTTGTACACTTATTTCTATCCTCACATCTTATCTTATCTCTCTTTCACTCCTGGGTTTGCTCGAAGGAAACTCAATTTTGAGTTAAGCTCGCCTTTGTACATCTTCTTTCGTTTTAATTCTCGTATGTCGTGTTTTATGTGTACAATAAAGTATTAAAAAAATATTTCACGTATTAAGTCACTTGTACAATACAATGCTCTTGAGAGACATCTCTCGTGTTATGAACATTACGTCACTGTCTCTATAGTCGTCTGTACACGAGCACCCATTGTTGTGGAGACCTCGGCTCGATACTCCACGCTTTTCCACTTGACCGCTCAGTGGTCTGACGGAACAATCATTCATTTGTACCACACTACGGTTCGCTTAGCGAGCGCGCATATAATTGCCTGTTAATTTATTCAAAGTTTATATTTTTAACACACAAGCGAGAGGGAACACCAAAGTGAGAGGGAGGGATATTGATACTTGTAAAAAAATACATACATACAGGAATATACGGTCTTCGGCACGAATAAGTTAATACTCAATAAATAATACTAAATATATAACCGAATAAATTAATAAAACAAAGAGAAATACATAGATTAATCGATTCCGTTACATACATCGGATTGCATCTTCGATAATCGATGTACACATTTAGTGCGAATGAACGATTTAGATCATATACGCCATTGTCTGCTCAGTCTCTAATCCAATTGCTAATTATCTAGCGGAAAAGTTCTGTGACGAAAAAGATGCATTTAATCAAAAATACATTAAAATTTTTTCTTGTATAGTTTTACCTTATCGCGTGAAGTTTCCCCGCTGGGAGAATTTGGGACGGTCTAAGACAATTTAGTATACGGCCTAAAGCTAGACCCATTCTGTTTCATCTACTTACGTTCACGCTAGGTACCTCTACTACTTCTATCTACTGTGGCGTGCCAGTCATACTGCTTACAGCGACACACGGGATCTTTAGGGCGTTTTATCTTCTATGAAATGAAATTCTTCCAAGTGAAATTAATTTAGTTTTCTATTCATTGTACATTTACATTTTATCCATACTTTATCTACACTTTATAAATATTATTTATTGTGCAATAAAAGGCATTTTGTTTTAGAAAACAATTTATATTTATTTTCATTTTAAATTTGAAAATTACTAATGTAAACAAAAAAGTAATATAACTTATTTACCGACCTTACCTAACTTTTTGACCGATTGGCTAAATGGCGGAGTCAATGGTCGCAGATTTGATACCCGCATCGGAATAAATATATGTATGGATTTATAAATATTTATTCCGAGTCTGGTAACCCCCCCAATCCGCATTTCTATTCCTGCCCTTTCCTTTCTTCTCTATCCTTTCCCTTCCTCTCCGCCAATCCACGGTTTGTCGTGCCAATGGATACGTGGCTAAGGGCGAGTTTGTCGCAAGCGTGCCGATCGTCCCGGGATCGGGCTCCCCCGGGTACTATGGTGCCTTACCTCAATATGCAGGGCTCTGCTGGGGCTGATTTCGCTCCTCCCTTGCGGCTAGTGGGATTCATTATAGCGAATTTAATATACGTCATTTGTTGAAAATGACGGCGAGGTGGTTCGCCACCAGTCACATCCTGATTCTCACGAGGGCGAGAAGCGATCAATGGAGAGCCCGTTTCGCTGCGATGAATGGTAGTGGATGGGGCTCTGTGGTCTCTGCCAACCCCTGCGGGGGATAGGCGTGAATATATATAATATAAAAAAAGTAATATGGTATAAAAGGTTTTAATGCATTAGTGATATCATCAATTTACTAAAAGGACAAACCACACAATACATTTAACCACACTCCTACCATTTGTATTATAATTACGTCGAGAATAGGGGGGCCAATTCTTTTAATATATGTTCTGTAATTGAACTAAAGTGCCCAATGAGGTTCTCCGACAGGTCAAGCAAAAACGAGAACTTTTGCTGTCCGTCAAAAGGTAGAAAAGTTGCTTACCTGGGGCATATCATGAGACATCAATATCCACTGCTGGACATGGGACTCACCCAAGGTAGGTCACCAGCTTGAGCAGTACGCCGCTCCATCTAGCAGGGGGGGTATCCCACATTACGTTTGCCGAGACGTGGTCTCCACTCCGGCACTCGTGGGTAGCAATGGGCTGGTCACGTTTGTCGGAGATCCGACAATCGTGTGAGTAAACGAGTGCTCCGCGTGGAGTGGAGACCGCGTCTCGGTAAACGTAGTGTGGGACGCCCCCCGGCTAGATGGTGCGACTAGCAGAAACTGGAATCGTATAGCCGAAGATCGGGCTAGGTGGCGCTCCATGGGGGAGGCCTATGCCTAGCAGTGGACTGCCGCAGGCTGTTGATTGTTTCTAATTTAATTAGCAAATCGCACATAATCTAATTAGTACATATTAGATCTTCGATAAGAAATACAGGAACATTCTGGATAAGAAAGACCACTGATAGAACGCCCTAGAAACAAACTGGAGAGGCTGCAGTTGGCAAACACGTGCTGAAAAATAAGAAACAGAATTTGAAACTAGTCAAGTTGACGACCTCTGTCATAGAGAGCACCATTTTATCTGTGCTCGATTAGTCCTTCATTAGTTCATTGTCATCAGTAATGTAATCAATATGACCTAGGTGCGAATAATGTATTCAATTGCATCACACAATATCACAGAGAAGGCAGAATCGACGATGCTCTAAACATTTTTCTTAGCATGATATGATAACCGAATCCAAAACAGTGACAACCGGCAAAATTAGAAGTGACTTTTATATCAATAGTGGTAGAGGTACGCTGCAGACGAATATTTTGTCAAGAATGGCATAATATTTGTCTGTAGCATGAATGGACCGGCTCGCCCGGGGAAGTACCACACTTCCGCAGAAAACTGTCGTCTGAGTGGTAGCTTAGCTACTGCGCTTCGAACAATGAGCGGCCGAGTTTCGGAGGCACAACACCCTCGCAACACCGTATACCAACGGTTGTGGATGATTGAATTAACAATGGGGAATGGGATTTTTAAGTTTAAGCTTGAGGTTATTTCGATTTATATGTTTATGTTATTTGTAGATTTATAAACTCATAAGATAGTTAAGTTGAACTGATACGGATTTGGGCTCAGCAAAAACCAGTAAGGTTTAATACACACATACTTTATATTTCATTATGATATAATATCTATTTATAAAAAACAATCGTAAAGATTAGCAGTTATTCTTTATTTTTCATTTGATCAGAAGTGTCTACTGCATATTATAGGAACTATCACGTTCGAATATTTTTGTAAAAAAGGTATGCAAAGGGGCCGCGATACTTAATATTGAAATTTTACCGCAGTGTAAGACCTGATGTTGCCTAGCTGAATAATGTAGCATACAGGAATTAAAAATAAGTGATTTGGAACACCTCAAGGTGCCGACTAGATCCATGCGCACTCCACAAATCTTTAATTTGCCCGACTCCAACAATAATGTCACACAATATAGTCCGAAAAGCAGAATGTGTAGAAACTATAATTGTATATGTGCTCACACAGATATTTTTAATATTAGTTTAAATTCTTTTAAAACTTATCTTTATGGTATTACATATTTATCTTAATTTTTGTTTCTTTTTTTAGTGTTTGTCTACCTAATTATACATATAAATGAAATCATAAATCCCTCATAATGTTATTGTTAAATATTCATTGTAATTGTTGTGTATAGTTGTAACTGGACTTCAGGTTTACATTAAATTCTTTTGCATGTTCGTTATCTCATATTTTATTTAATCTGTAGTCTGTAACTGTACCTTTTGTAATAAAATAAAATAAATGTCTCCCGTCGTTCAGCTAAACCAAAGAGAGCTTAACGATCATTTTTTTTTAAACACATCTTTATAAACACAAGCAAAAAAAGAACGAGGAACGCGGCTTGACGATCAATTATTGACTAACAGGTTTTTTTTTTGTAATCACATACACACCTCGATTCTTATATATACTGTGTCCAATAGCAGGATTACGTTTTAAACCTTAACTACTACATTCCAACAAGGAATATTCGACCTTATTTATATTGATCATAGGTTGAATATTCCTTGATTGAAATTAATAGTTAAGGTTGAGAATCTAATTCTACTACAGGACATAGATATGTATAAAAACAAATTGTAAAAAATTTATAAGTTCTTGATGACTTTTGTTGAACAGGAAGCTCCCACGCTAGATTTGAGCATTATTTTATTAAATAAATATACATACACGTTATATATACACTTTTTTAATTTTCTTCTTCTAACTCTCTTCTCTTTGATGACAATTATAACTATTATGCTAGTAACAAGTAAAATACAATGATATCAAGTATAATGTTCTAGTTAGCATGTAACGTTACGTCTTGATAAAATGGTGGCTATTCTACCAAAACCTACTATGTACTTTTTCAGTCAACTTAAAAAATGATATACGCGTTTATTTCATATCACTTCACTTATACACTTTAATCGAACTATATTGTACACAACGCAACCACATTTAAACAATATAACTGATAATAGTATAAGATTGTAAAAAGGAAATAAAAACACAACGTTACTGATTCAATTTGGCGGGAAAAATCCTTAAGTTTGCCTTGCCTTATCCCGTAAAAAAAAAAACTTAAAAATAGACGATGCAAAGAATGAGAAAGTTAATTACCGGTAGTTTAAAGCTGTTGCATTATTTGATAAAGCTATTACTATTGTGATCGCAAGAAAGAAATCGATTTATCGACGACAATCGATTTACAAATGCAATTTATGAAACATAATGAATTTGTTGACGAATTCATTGCATCAATGGTAAAGTTACCGCTCTAGAAATCAATGTCAGCCGGTGCGATTCGGTTAAATATATGTTTGTTTAAATATATAGATATTTATTTAGAGTAAGTGTCTCGTTAATTTCAAACAAGCGCAGAGGCTTGTCCATATCCTCCTGAAACGGGAAGATCTAGCCTCAACAGCTAAACATATATGGGCGGTGAAAAGAAGAATCGAATCACCCATTTCTGGTTTGAAAGCGGTAGCTTCCCACTGATCTAATGTAAACCTGGTGTACCTGATAGTATTTAACCTTCAGGAAAGTCAATTGTGAGGAACATGTTCTTCAAAGGCCAAAGGAGTATGATAGGAGGTTTCCTGGTCTTCTTCCTGGTTCATAGAAGGTTCTTCACATTATGTAATGTGGTTACATTAAGCCCCTAACTTGCCGGAACTCAAGGCTAACTATATTTATTTGTGGACATAAATGAGTCCTTCAACAATAACTTTGACAATTAACAAAAACTGACCTTGGTTTTGTTTTATATAATAAATAAGGTCGCAAAAAAGAGAAATATAATACTTGCAAATTAATTAACTACCCTCATGTTTTAAGACAAACTATTACTTTTAACATCTGTGGGCACTTCAATTTTTTACATACATGCATATCGTCACGCCTGTTATCCCATAGGGGTAGGCAGAGACCACAGATCTCCATCCGCCACGATCCCGGCACACTTTCCTTGTTTCCTGCTCACTCATCCATCTCTTCATCCATCGGTCCTCTCACATAAATCGCAGCGAAACGACTCTCATTTAGTCGCTTCTCGCCCTCATGGGAATCAGGCCGTGACGGGTGGCGAACCACGTCGCCGTTATTTTTTAATAATTAATATTTGTTTTTAATATGTCAACCATAACAATAATCAATCAATCATCTGTCAAAATATACAACAAAAACAACTGTCTTTATTTTTAAACCATACGTAAATAAGAAACATGACGTTTTGTTTACAAAATAACTTTTTACACTGTGAATACATCCATAAACAATTTAAATTAGTTTATGAATGAAGCAGCAATGACCCAGTTAGTTGAAGATTCTAGAAGAAGATCTAAGGTCGTGGATTCAATCCTGTCCTTACACTATCGATTTGAACTCAGCAGAAATACTATTTACTTACCTGGAATGGCTTATAAGATTTCTAGTAATAGCACAATTTACTAGTTTTTTAAAAAAAAAAAACATATTTCATATAATTTAATTCCTACTATATTAATTCACACTCTCCCTATATATATTTATATATCTTGTTCAAAGGTTCAATCGTTAATAAAATACTTTTTTAATCGTCCACTCAAGTTCAAATACATTTGTTTAAATTTGTAGTGAATACACTTAATCTTAATGCAGCTTTTTCAAATATTAATTCTTCTTCTAAGAGTGCCTCTCCGACATGCGAAGGTTGGCAGCCAATTCAGCACAACTCTCCTCCTCCTTCGCGAGGTGCAGCAGTTCTGGAGCACTCGCTATCCCAGTCCACTCCCTGATATTACGTAGCCAAGACTTTTTATTCATTTCCCAAATATTAATTAATTAATTAAATTTATTTTTTAATTTTAGTTTTATATGGGAGAATAAAGTTCACTTATATAAGATATTATATTTAGCAGGATATAAAAGTAGGAATTGACTTTAATTTTTATTAGATTACTTTTTATATATTTAATTTAAAAATAAACTTACATTATACGTCTTATAATGCAGTATGTCCCACACAGTACGTACAAAACATAAATTCACTTTTTTCACTAAGTCACAAACATCAAACCGAACGAAATAGTTTAGCTGGGCATGGTTCAAAGAGGCCGGTCGATGCGTGCACAACTCAAAGTCGTCAATTTGCAACTGATTACTGATCAGTGTACAGAACGCAGGTGTATGGAGATCCGACTAGTGTGTCGATCGAACAGGGCTGCAATTGGGCATTGCGAAAATCATTGTAATCACTATATGTATCTGGTGTGCGATGCGATACTACTTAAAGGAAAACATAAGTGAAAAGACAGGCCTCTTTTTAGGCCTCCGTTTTTCTAGGAATATCTGTTATACAGACCAACACATCAAAGTTTCATCACACTCGGATGAATGGTTTAAGAAACATTAATTTTTTGTTGGACACGGGTCTTCGCATTTCTGGTGGAGCGGACTATTAATCCATCACACTCGTCCAACACGAATTGGCGGGGTGATAAGACTCGGAATAAATATAATATTTGAAGGCTATACATACATTATAGGGGCTGTCCCGGCTTTCTGAAGTGCATCAGGTGTGTTCGTTAAAGCCCGCATCGATGGATTATGGGCCACTTTTCGAACACGTAGTCTCATTGCTTTATAGAATACGGGATACCTCCAACTCTAATCGTTCTCTTCTAAACCGTTCTTGCTAGATTCAACTCGCGTCTTATAAAATAGCTAATAATATATATATATATATATATATATATATATATATATATATATATATATATATATATATATATATATATATATATATATATATATATATATATATATATGTAACTAACATAATTTAATACATAACTTTTAAAGTGCTTTTTAAGCTAACATAATTTTAAAGTGTGTATAATACTAAAACAAAAATGTAAAATGTACTGACTGAAAAAATGTGTCTGAAAGATTATTATTGTATTATATATTTATCCCGATATGGAGATGAAACCCGATACCATGGTGGTACTCCGTAAGTGACAACCCTGTTTCTGAGCCAATGGGACGACCAATTGGCTCAGTGACAGGGTTGTCACTTTTTATTTAATTATATATATGTATATATAAAAATTGTTTTTTTTATATAAACCTTAAATTCCGCCATTGGCTCAGTGACGGGATCCCCACCCTTTGTTACATAGTGTATTACAAATGCACTAGAAAAAGCTTCCTCCACTATTTCGGTTCTTTTTTCTATTAGAGAGACCACAAGCATAAACTGAACATTGCAAAAATTCAAACTATCACAATATAAATAAACTATGATTAATGGAATTAGGCGTTACTTTGTGGAAATCCATTACTATGTGGACAGTCAGAATTTTTACTTTAAGATCCGCGATAAGCAAACAAAAATAGACAATATATAATGTGTGTGTTACCGACAACGGTTGTCTTCCGTAGAGTCTACTATACCTGATGATGCCTCGTGATGAGGCGATACACGTTTCGTGTGCAATATGGAAGAGTTGTGGTGTGTGTTGGTGTTTTTAACAGTGGTTGGTAAGTTGTTGACGGCCATTTTTTCGGTAAGATTTAGTTTAAGTTCCCCGTTAATCCACTTCTTCCAGTAAAAAATTCATATTATTAATTTTCTATTTTTGTTTGCTTGTCGCGGATCTTAGCTAAGTAAAAGTTCTGACTGTCCACATGTAAATAAATTAGTAAATTAAACTGCACAATCCGGCCCTGTTTTGTTTGTAGGTTGCGTTTTACCAAATTGTTGACAACCTTCGATCGGTTACTTGTTTGCTCATTTGAAATAGATAAATTGTTGTAATCTAGTTACATAGTTAGCTAGTATTTTGTAACATTTGGTATGATAAATATTTAACCCACTTTCTTAAAAATAAATAAAATAAAATAAAATCTTTTTCTCTACTATTGTTTTCTATATTTGCATTTACATTAAAATACCTCTACCATTAATATATTAAATTTCTTTCCCATTGTTTGCTATGTTTGCATTTTACGTTTAACGCGATAAATTAGTATGTATTTAATATTTTAGACGGTTGCTTGCATAATCTTCGTTTTTTTTGTGTTCAATAACGTTCTTGGATTAATAACCCTATATTTTTTAAGTGAAAACTTGTATAGCCCCGTTACACGACTCTGGGTAGGGAAAAAATCTATGAGTTCGCGTCAGCAACATGCTAAAACCCAAGGGTCACTGGCAAACTCGAGGTGATCGTAGCCATTTATCCCTGATTTGAACATCTAGCGATCACCACCTTACCATCAATCGACACAATGCCTCAGACTTTCACTGGTCTGGAGATAGGGATTCGTGGCGTCTCTCGGGCTTATCCCTGATGATTATACCCTACATCTCCAAGACAAATGCATCATGATGTGCGGTGATAAAATATAGATATATTTAGCTATGAGTATATATATCTATAGACATACTTTTTTCATTTCTTTTCAGACCACAATGCGTAATGTAAAAATCAGATTAATGTTAATAATTTTAATTTTAAAATTATGAAATTTTAATTTTTAGTATGAAATTCATTATACAGTTTTAAATTTTCACTTCTGTCGGCAGTTCTGATGACTGCCACCGATATTTTTTCGAAGCCCATATATGTCCCACTGTTGAGCATAGGCCTCCCCATTTGTGAAGGAACGAACATTAACTTGTCCAATGCGGATTGCCGGGATTACCAGACTGGAAATAAATATTTGTAAGGCACACATATATTTATTCCGATGCGGGGATCGAACCCGCGACTATTGATTTTGTCCCCGTCTCTGCGCCAATTGGTCGTTTTTCCCGAAACTTCTTTCCACGCACCACTACCCTATGAAAACAGTTACCTGGAGCGGTGTTTCCGAAACGATACGACATTGGAACCTTCAAAACACAAGCCTGCACATTTCTCAGAGGCCGGCAACGCTTCCGCAGTGCCATAGGTGTGTCTATGGGTGGCTTTAATTGCTTTCAATTAATCTATGTGGACAGTCAAAAGTTTTACTTAGCTAAGATCCGCGACAAGCAAAACAATAACAGAAAATTAACAATGTGTGGTTTTTCTGTTGGATTAAGTGGATTTATTTGGAACTTAAACCAAAAACTTACCGAAAATCGGCCATCAATTCTCCACCCATCAACCACTATACACAACACCAAACACACATTATCACTTTTACATCTTGTAAACGACACGTGTTTCGCCCCAACACGAGGCATCTTCAGGTATAGTAGACTACGGAAGACAACCGAGAAGGAAACTTTTCGGTTGTCTTCCGGATTTCCGTAAAGTAACGCCTGACTCCATTAATAATGCTGATGACACGCCTGCTTGTTTACCTTTCTATCCCATAAAAATAGATGTTATGACGAATTTTAATATATCTAATTTGTTAAAAAATGAGAACTGAATTCCCACGAGGACGAGAAGCGACTAACGGAGAGCCGTTTCACTACAATGAATGTGAGAACAAGGATGGATGAAAAAATGGATGAGTGTGGAGGAAGCAGGCAGGGTGTGCCGGGATCGAAGCGGATGGACTTCTGTGGTCTCTGCCAACCCCTACGGGAGATAGGCGTGATGATATGTATGCAAAAATAGATGTTAGACTATATTGTTGAAAAGATAAAAATTAATCTTTGAAAGTAAAGTCATGGTGTATCGATAAATATTTAAAGATAACAATAAGACTTGTGAACATGATGAAACACTATACGCTCAGATATCAAAACGTGATACATCGTTTAATACGCTGATAATAATAGAATGAATGTCTGACTGCACAGGACATCCATGTACATATATGAAAAGTTCCATTTTTTATCACGTTGCGCTAATTTGATTAAATCAGTCTACATACTTACGTCTAACATATTTTTTCGACTTGGACATAATAAAAAGTATACGGTTGTCTGGATCAGACAGTGCAGTTGTTTTCGGTTTGGGGGGGGGGGAACGTGATAGATGTCACTCAAGCCTCACATTTAAAAATATCATTATGTGTACAAGAATACTGCTATTAAGAATTGACAGGCGCTAATACATAATATGTCACACGTCACGTCTGTCGGAGATCCGACGATCGTTAGAGCAGACGAGTGCTGGAGTGGAGACTACGTCTCGGTAAACGTGGTGTGGGACGCCCCACAGCTAGATGGTGCGACGATCTGCGCAGGGCGGCTGGCAGAAACTGGATGCGTGTAGCCGAAGATCGGGCTAGGTGGCGCTCCATGGGGGAGGCCTATGTCCAGCAGTGGACTCCCGCAGGCTGCTGATGATGATGAATACATAATATGTGTTTTTTTTTTAAACAAATCTCACTCGATAGTAATTGTTTTTCATTGGAATAACTGTTTTAAAATAATCAGCTTTGTCAGCCGCGAATATTTATTTTTTTTAGGCGGGACAAAAATTGAAATGTCCGCCGCTGCCCACTTATTTTACTTATTTTACTTTATATTATTTTTACCTTTATAATTTCAGCTATCAGATGTCCACTAATTGATTGTCATTTGGACATAGACCTTCCGGAAATAATGCATCCATCGATGTTCTTTCTGTGTTAAGCCTCTTTATTTACAGATATATAAACATGAACGTGTAGGATTTATAACACAGTATATAGACATACATATATATATATATATATATATATATATATATATATACATATATATATATATATATATATATATATATATATATATATATATATATATATATATATATATATATATATATATATATATATATATAAATATATATATATATATATATATAAAATAAAACATGACACAAAACAGTAGCAACTTAACTTTCTATTCTCTCTGATTCTAAATTAAAATCCGCATTTTAAAAATCAAATACGTGTAAAATTCTTAGGAAGGTTTCTTTATATACGATAAATTTGATAATAGTAAAAATTTCTGTTATACTAAATATGTTCTTACTAAACTTAAATTATATGTTCCTGTTAAAATATTTAGAGAAAATAATTATTGTGTTTTGCTACCTTCTTGCTATTATTATTTGTCAGGCAATGATATGTAATTTTGTTAACTACTAACCTTAACTAAATATGTGGACAGTCAAAAGTTTTACTTAGCCAAGATCCGCGACAAGCAAAACAATAACAGAAAATTAACAATGTGTGTTTCTCCGTTGGGTTAAGTGGATTTATTTGGAACTTAAACCAAAAACTTACCGAAAATCGGCAATCAATTCTCCACCCACCAACCACTATACGCAACACCAAACACACATTATCACTTTTCCACCTTGTAAACGACACGTGTTTCGCGGATCTTAGCTAAGTAAAATTTTTGACTGTCCATATAGTGATGGATTTCCGCAAAGTAACGCCTGACTCCATTAATAATCTTAACTAAATAGAAAAATGATTTAGGTAATCAGTTAAAACGTTTATCAAAGAAATAATCGGTGGATTGATAAAGGATAATATGTTTAAAAAAAAATTCACAAATACGTTTTAATAATACAATCAAAAATCTGTAATCCTAGCTATTTGGTAATTTCTCGTCGTCTCATCTAAAAAGAAGTATCAACTGTGCAAACATACGTTCAAGTGAATCTCGGCCAAGACCATTCAATTATTCAATGAATTAAATTATTTTTTATTTTTACAAAAAAACTGGCAACTCTAACTACTAAGGCTAATGTTTATTGCTAAGCTATAATATTAAGGCTAATGTAGTCATAATATATTTTGCTGTATTTACAATGTTTTTTTATAAAGTAGATGATGTCTGAATCTATAAAATTATTATTAAGATATTAGATTATTATTATTATTTAGACTATTATTAATAAGATATATTTCTTACAATGTATTTCTTCAGAGTTTATACGTAAAAAAATGTAGGAATTTAGTGATAAAATTTTTAGTGTTTTCAAATATGACGTTGTAGCTCATTTAATCTAAATTATTGAATTCTTTTTTATTCTTATTAAATAAGCCAGTTACTTTTTTTAACGTAATTAATAATACGTTTACATTTTTAGTTTATTTTCTTTGACGGCAATTAGTTGCAAACTATTATGCCATTGTCAAGTAAAATATAATAATAACTAATCTTTTGAAATGTAACTAGTCCGCTTATCACGTTACGTCTTGATAAAATGGTGGATATTTTACCAAAACCTTATATAGACTTTTCAGTTAACTTAAAAAGTCACGATAAACGCATTTATTTCATATCACTTCACTTATACACTCTAATCGAACTATATGGTATAATACGCCACCATAATTAAACAATATAACTGATAATAATATAATATTATAAAAATTAAATAAAAACACAATATCACTGATGTAAGTTGGCGGGAAAAATCCCGGTTTATATTTATAATCCACTTTATTATCTAGTAATCGAATTCCGAAATAGTAACGAATAGTGCTTGAGTGGTGAAGTTAATATTACTGATTCGACCGATGCGATTATGATTATCAATATCAGTAATTGATTATTACTGACATTGTTAACGATCATTGTTAAAATATGGTAGAACTATTTGAATGACTTTTCCCGCCAACTTACGGCAGTGAGGTACTGTTTTTATTTAATTTTTTTATGGTAACACCAGTTATATTGTTTAATTGTATTAAACAATACGGTTCTTTTAGGGCGTATAAGTGAAGTAATATGAATTAAATGCGTGTATCGTGACTTTTAAGTTGACTGAAAAAGTCCATAGAGAGTTTTGGTAGAATTGTATAGTATCAAGTCACCATTGTATAATATCAAGACGTAACTTGACAAGGTGACTTCAAGATACTTGATATTATTGTATTTTACTTGACATTGGCATAATAGTTCTAACTAATTGTCATCAAAGAAAAGGAAAGAAATACTATTTGAATATTATTTATCTATAATTTATTTGACCTCGTGATAATTTATTATGCGTGTTGTAGTCTAATTTTTGTTTTATATGTTATATCACTTGTGATGAATTCATATGCATATTTTAATTATTATCACTGTTCATGTCATATTGTATTCATTATTTGTATTAGAGTCTATGCGTAGAAGACTCTATGGAAGACAACCATTAAGACCTATATCTTCCGTAGAGTCTAATATACCTAATGATGCTTCGTGTTGAAGCGAAACACGTGTTGTTTGCAAGGTGGAAATGAATTATAAATATAATCCGGGATTTTTCCCGCCAACTTACATCAGTGACGTTGTGTTTTCATTTAATTTTTATAATATTATATTATTATCAATTATATTATTTTATTCTAGTGGCGTATTATACAATATGGTTCGATTAAGGTGTGTAAGTGGTTGGTAGGTGGAGAGTTGCTGACGGCCGTTTTTTCGGTAAGATTTAGTTTAAGTTCCCCGTAAATCCACTTCTTCCAGTAGCAACACACAGATTATTAATTTTCTGTTTGTTTGTTTGTTGCGGATTTTAGCTAAGTAAAGTTCTACCTGTCCTCAAGATAGCATGCCAAGGTCAGTCAATCCTGTTAATGAATCTCCTCCATCCACTCAATCTCCTATGAAAAAACGGCACTTATCCCGAATGACTTTTTGGCCTACAAATATTTATTCCAGGTGTAGTAATTTCGCCACTTATCTAATGAAGATTACATTGGATATGGGTGGTAGGTTTCTTTCCTTTGGTGGCAATTAGTTATAACTATTACGTCACTGTCAAGTAAAATACAATACTATGCAATCTCTTGAAATGTAACTAGTCCGCTTATCACATTAAGTCTTGATAAAATGGTGACTATTCTACCAAAACTTTCTATGGGCTTTTTAAGTCTACTTAGAAAATTACGATACACGCATTTATTTCATGTTACTTCACTTATACGCCTTAATCGAACTATATTGTATAAAATAATACGCTACAACAATTAAAAAATATAACTGATAATAATATGAGATTATGTCAATGAAATAGAAACACAACGTCATTGATGTAAGTTGGCGGGAAAAGTCACGTGGTAGGTTATTTTCCGCTCCTCTAAAAATAGGTAGACCCCTGTTCAGCAGTGGACCATATATGAACTGTGAAAAAAAAAATTGCAACAGATAACCGACAATTGTGATGCATCGATAAACTTTAATAATCGTTTGTTAACGATTGAACATAATCGTCGCATCACTATTACAAGCACAATGTCCGACTGGCGAAGTAGAAGTTTACGAAATGTCTTAAATGTATTATGGAGAGAGAGAAATATAAAACGGAGGTAACATTAAGTTGATATTACAACCCAAAAACCTATGCTATTTAGTCGATAAAATGACTGAAGCCGTAAAAGGTCCATTCGTTAGGTGTTACACACCGTCGCCCGAGATACCAACAGCGATAGTGATGAGTAAAGGCGCTAATCACACGACTGTTTTATATCTGATAAGAGACTTTACAGTTCGCTAGTGCATGCTGTTGTTTCAGTCTGCGGTCACATGCGTTCAGTTCGCTGACTTTTTTGGTTAAAACAAAAAAGTTTTGGACAATAAGTGTGTGCTATAAAGTGGTGTATGAAGTGAAAACATGGATGAGTGTCTTGAATAAAGTGCTGACGTTCGGTAAATATGCATCTTATAAGTTATTTGCTGCGTAACTCTTTCATAGAATAGAGTAACTCCATTTCGTCTCTGATTTTTCGTCGATGATCTAATTGGCTTCCGATGCGAAGCTACTACTGTCGTCTTCGGTGTCAATTATTGCGGATTCGGTTCCCGTGTCGATATAAATATATGAATTTATTCCGATACGGGAAGAACTAAGAAACATTTTGTGGCACTTTTTAGACTTTAGTTTTTTTTCTTTCCTCGTTAATTTATACCTAGAATTTAATATCTATTTAGGTTTTAATTTTAGCATCAAGAATAACCACCTAGCTCGATTTTCGGCTTCATGTTTCCAGTCTCTGCCAATCGCCCTGCGCAGATCATCGCGTCCCACACTACGTTTGCCGAGACGCGGTCTCCACTCCAGCACTCGTCTGCTCCAGCGGTTGTCGGATCTCCGACAAACGTGACCAGCCTAACGTACCTTTGCTAATTCGAAAGACTATGTCGGTGACTTTTCTTCTATGGTGGATTTCTTCATTCCGAATCATTCCTTCATCACAAATCTACCAGAGAAAATTTGAGCATAGCTCAAGAAATATACGACCCTATTTATTTTGGAATATACGTAATGTCTGTGGTGTTGCGAATGTGTATGGCTGGAGTTGATTGCTTTCCAACAGGCGACACGCTTTCTCATTTACCTTCCTATCCCATAAAGAAAAGATCAGCTATAGAAGCACGTTTTGGGGGAAACCATGTTCAGCCATGTCGGTACTACAACTATCGCAGTCTAATGACGATGATTTAGTCTGACTTTAGACTCGCATCTGCTTATAAATCATCTTAGATACATTTTGTTTTCACAGCCCATATTTGTCCCATTGCTGAGCACGAGTTCGGTTCCTCAAGAAATGGATATGCCATTTCTTAAGGAACCGACGTTAACCCACCACGCTTGTCCAATGCGGATTGGCGGGGTTACCAGACTCGGAATAAATATATGTAGGCCATACACTACTCCTACACTACCGTAATACTCCTCGTCTTCCGTTGCGGTAGTATCATATCCCTATCATCCTGTCTAAATCCATCTTTTCTTTTCCCTACCTTTTCCTTTCTTCTCTATCCTTTTCCCTTCTTCTCCGCAAATCCTCGGTCTGCCGTGCTAAAGGATGTGTGGCTAGGGGCGAGCTTAGTCGCAAGCGTGCCGACCGTCCCGGGATCGGGCTCCCCGGTTACTATAGTGCCTTATCCATGCGGCTCGTGGGATGTTTCACTATGACAAAACTTAATATACCTAATTCGTCAAAAAACGACGGCGACGTGGTTCGTCACCCGTCACGTCCTGATTCTCACGAAGGCGAGAAGTGAAGGCGAAGAGCCGTTTCGCTACGATGAATGTGAGAGGAATGTAGGATGAAAAGATGGATGAGTGTGAAGGAAACAAGGCAGGTGTGTCGGGATCGTAGCGGGTGGAGATCTGTGGTGTCTGCCTAACCCTACAGGGATACAGGCGTGACTATATGTATGTATGCATACATATATTTATTGAGATGCAGGGATCGAATCCGCGACCATTGGATTGCCACAGAGCCAATCGGTCGGTCTTAGATACATAAATAGTCTTAGACACATAATCTTTTCTAAACAGATTTATGAGCTTTACTTAACAGTATAATTGCACGCTTGTGATTCAATTTTGTGGGTTTTACGACGCCCATATTTGGGGCTGTGACTCACGGACTATCATCATCTATCATCGTTAAGACTGACAATAGTTTTATTACTATAGTAATAGTGTATTTTGTGATAACCGCTTGGCTAAGTGCTTGATTTGTTAGACAAAGGTTCTGGTTTCAAATGTTGATTATAAAAAAAAAGTCGAACGCAGTCATGAGGTCTGCCGACAGAAATGAAAACTTAAAACTGTATTTTGAAATTTTAAACTAATTGTTAATGCTGATATTACTACAGCATGTTGCTGACGGGACTCACAAAACTTTATCCATCCATGAAGCGTCCAACGCACACACATACAATCGGGTATATACAATGTGTTGCCGTGATGCGTGTACGTAGGCAGCTGCGCGCGCATTCACTGTGTTCAAAGTATGTCTATAGATATACCTTAAGCATTAGCATATTGCTGACGCGAACCCATAGTTTTTTCCCTACCCAGAGTCATGTAACGCGGCTATAGAAGTTTTCACTTCAATTATATAAAAATGGCTAAATGGTGTGACGATCTGCGCAGGGCGGCTGGCAGAAACTGAATGCGTAAAGTTGAAGATCAGGCTAGGTGGTGGTTGTTGGCGAAGGCCTATGTCCAGCAGTGGATTGCCGTACGCTTTCGATTGATCGACTGACTGATTAAAAAATGGAGAGATATTTTGTTAGTCTCTCTAAAATGGTAGAGCCACGCTGCAGACGAATACTTTGTCAAGAATGGCATATTATTTGTCTGTAGCTTGAACGGGCCGGCTAGCCCACGGAAGTATCACACTCCCGCAGAAAACCGGTGTCTGAGCGGTAGCTTAGCTACAGCGCTTTATCTGGTGAGCGGTTAAGTTCCGGAGGCCCAACCCTCCTCTCTCCTCCCTTGACAAAAGTGTCATGGGAAAGCCTTAAAGGCCGGCAACGCTTTTGCGCTGCCTATGGCACTGCGGTTATCTATGGGCGGCGTTGATTGCTTTCCAGCAGACGTCGCGCCCGCTCGCTTGACTTCCTATCCCATAAAAACGAACAAAATAAACATAATTGTGATTTCAGTAGAATCTCGTCTTCTGATTATTTTTTTTTATCTTATCGCGGCGAACTTCTTATCTATGTATTAGTATCTCGTATACTCGCGTTGTATGCGCCGGAATGAGTAACATTTGTTATATCTGTGTAATTCATACAAAATGGCGACGTAATTGTCTTGACTGTAAGTTTTTCTTCTTATGGTACCTCTGAAGAGCAGCGATTGGTATCTAATTCAGCATAACCATATCTGTTCTCCATTGTTAAAGCTTGAATACTCATTTTTTTATGTCATAGAGGGCAAACGAGCAAGCGTGTCGCCTGATGGAAAGCAACCAACGCCGCCCATAGACATGATAGCGAGGCTTCTCCGTTTCATTGTATCTGTTCGTACCACACAGACGCCGTTTCTCTGCGGGAGTGTGGTACTTCCCCGGGCGAGCCGGCCCGTTCACGCTACAGACAAACAATATGCCATTCTTGACAGAGTATTCGTCTGCAGCGAGGCTCTACCACTACGTAATGTATCTCGGTATCAAAGTTCTTGAGCACTTATCACTGTGTTGACCTTTGCGTCACGTTTATAGATTTTAAAGATACCAAATGTATGTCGAAATAGTATTGTTGTTTGGTCAGTATTGTTGGCTTATTTTTATTTATGTTTATTTTATAATAAAATTTATTTTAGGCCTTATTTGTTTGATGAAATTGTCGGAGTTTCTAAGAAAGGCCAGGTCAAGAGAACCCTTAACCGACGGCCATGCATGAAAGGAGTGATAAGTATATATATATATATATATATATATATATATATATATATATATATATATATATATATATATATATATATATATATATATATATATATATATATATATATATATATATATATATATATATATATATATATATATATATATATATATATATATATATATATATATATATATATATATATATATATATATATATATATATATATATATATATATATATATATATATATATGCATGAATCAGATTTTATAACATTTCAATTATACATAAATAATCTATAAGATAACGAAACAAATTTCCAATAAACATAGATAATGTGTTTACACAAAGAAATGTCCTTGATTCTACCTCCGCAATCTACCATATCTCAAGGGTTGTTAACCTATAATATATATATATTATGCTTTTTCTATAAAAGAGGACGATCAATCAGCCCGCAGAAAACCGGCGTCTGAGTGGTAGCTTACCTACCGCGCTTCCTACGGTGAGCGGCCGAGTTCCCCCCACCCATTTCCACTCCCACAATGACGCTTTCCTTAAGGGTTGGCAACGCTTCCACACTGCCTATAGCGCTGCGGAAGTCTATGGACGGCGTTGATTGCTTTCCATCAGGTGACACGCCTGCTCGTTTGCCTTCCTATCCCGCAAAAAAAAGTGGCGGGACCCCTCGCCCACGAAGTCAATGATCGCAGGATCGATTCCCGCATCGGAATAAATGTATGCATTGCCTACAGATATTTATTCCGAGTCTGGTAACCCCGCCAATCCGCATTGGATAAGCGTGGTGGTTTAATGGAAGGAAGTATTAGAAGTTCATTCAAAACCTCTATTGTTTCTTAAATGTCCCAGGAAGACAATGGTAGATAGATTACATTATTTAGACATCTAGAGGCACATAGAGAAGAAGGATGAAAGACCACTGGCAAAAGAAATTTACGTTGCGGATGTGGATGGAAGGTTCGATAATGGAAGATCAAGGGAAATATACCTCGATAAAATTGCCGAATTTTTTATGAAAGGCCAGATCAAGAGTACCCTTAATCGATGAGCTTGCACGAGTGTGGCGGAAGCAAGAAGAGTATGCCGAGATCGTAGCGGATGGAGATCTGTGGTCCCTGCATACCTTTACGGGAAACAAGCGTGTAGAAACCGCCGGTGCCATTAATATCCCATTATATCTCAGCGGAGGAGTTAGAAAGAAAGTGGAGGGGATGAAGGAAGGAAAGAGGGATCGGACTTTCTGAGGTGAACGACTGCAGTAGAAAGCCTCCTTATCTGAGGTCTACGTTCTATTTCAGTGTGTTACTACTCAAAAGGCTGCAAAAATATGATATATCGTTACACAATACCAAAAAAATGGCCCTTTTTCTATTGTTGATTTTCGTTTTGCTTTTTAAAACTAGAGACATCGATCACGAAGGTATTCCTAAAGTGAGTATTCGAATGTAAAGCTCTTCGTACATTTATAATGTGTACGAAATAAACGATTTGATACATTCACAGATTAGTGGATTACTATATCTTATCATTGCTTACAACTTTTGTTCGGATAATCCAATAAAATACAACGGACGATTAGAATTAGCAATGTGTGGAATGTATGGATGTCCTTCGTTATTTAGTAGTAATATATACTCGGATAAATTATTTAAACTGCAAAGAAGATAACTGAACTATCAACCTTATCCGTGGCATAACCGATTGAAACTAAAATATGGATATATACTTTTAGCTATATATATATTTGAAGCTACCTGTACTCGATAAAGCGAAACAGTATTTCAGGCCGACTCATCGCCTCCAACTTCATAAGACACAACTCAATTCGTACGAGGAATACTGTTCTCATCTCTGAGCTTGGCCACCTCAGTACCAGCTTCTTCCTCCGTATACAACATCGAGGTATTCGTATTATCGATAACCAAGTTATTAAAGAACTCCCAGATTCTTTAGAACTGCGGAGGGATATATCATCTCTCAGCATCTTCTATTAATTATATAGGGGAGTGCTATTATATAGGGGATATTACGAGAAATTGTTTGGAATAACCCCGGCTGTTGAAATACTCCACCGTACAACTCGCCACAAGGAAAGCTTCATCCCCACCATCTACATAACTGACGATCCAGCACGGTGCGTTTTTCAAGAAACTTCTTTCCACTCACCACTTCCCTGTGGATCCAGTTATCCCCAGCAGTGTTTCCGAACCGATACGACATTGAAAGCTTCAAAAAAACAGGCCTTCACTTCCTTAAAGGCAGACAACTCTTCTGTAATGCCCATGGCACTGTGGATGGCTTTTATTGCTTACCACCGGGTGACACGCCTGTTCGTTTGCCTTTCTTTCCCATAGAAAAAAAATGTTTTGTTAGTTTGTCTTGAACTAAAACTTATTCAAATAATTTTTTCTGTACCTGTCTGTCAGAAAAATGGGTTTTCAGTGGTGGCTTTTCTATTGCGCTTCTTTCGATAAGCGTTGAGAGCCAGAAGATCACATTTCTTTCTTTTACTCCCATCCCCTATTCTTAAATCTAACTCACTCTTCCACTATCCAACATATATCCTAAACGTGCATATATCGTGCGCCTTGTTCCATGAGCCTCGATGATTGAGCTCTTCAACTCTTCCAATTCTCTCTCAAGGCTCTTCAAACCCTATATTTATGGGATAGGAAGGCATATCCCATAAAAAAAAATTTCGTAAGCGGTCTTTTCAAAGTAAAACTAATGTTGTTTTAGATCCATTGATACTGGTTTATCTAATCGCAGCTTCTCTTACAATAAACGCTTATCTCGAACGTCGGAATGCGGTACGCCCTTCTGGCACAGATTTGGAATTAGCTAGTTGTTTGTAGAATAAGACAAACGAGTAAAGAAGAATATTGTTCTCACTAAAAAAACTAATTTTGTTGGCGCAGCGACCCAAAATGCATCTCGGCCTACGAACAAATCTTAAACCACCGCGCCCTGTCCTACGCCACCTCTTGCCAGTTACAGACTTGAAGGTTCCGCAAGCCATCTTCAATCATGTCTCTCCAGCGGTACCTGGGGCGCCCCAGAGGACGTCGTCTAGTTGGGTGACCCACATACGCTCTCTTGACTGCGCGATCCTCCCCCATCCTCTCAACGTGGCCCAGCCAACGAAGTCGGTTAGCCTTAGTCATTCCTATTGCATTGGGTTGGGCCAGCAAATGCTCAATATCTGCATTTTTTTGATTTCATTTATACGTCAATTTTATTATAATATTATCGTAATTGTTATATTGTAATTGTTATATAATATTATTGTAAATTTTTTTAAATCATATCTGTTCGTACTATTTTATTTATATATTGTTGTCATATCGCTTAAAAATACTAGTTAGGCAAATAAAATAGTTTTACGCTCAATCACGGTTGTAATGGCCAGATAAGATAAATACAAAACATTACGGCTTGCAAGCTTTTTTTTGCTTTTTTACTCTGTTTATCTGTCATCGTAAATTTATGTTATGTCAATTTTGACAATTACAAGTTTACATTGTAAAACTTTTCCCGTCAACTTACATCAGTGACGTTGTGTTTTTATTTCATTTTCATAATCTTATATTATCCTTCGTCTCTTCTCCCTTCTATGTGACATTGGCGAAATCATCCGTGCTATTTTGGCACTATTGAAAGTCATTAATTGAAATGAATGAATGAATATATTATTAACAGTTACATTGTTTAATTTTCGTGGTGTTTTATACAATATAGTTCGATTAAGACGTATAAGTGAAGTGATATGCAATAATAGCGTGTAATGTGACTTTTTAAGTTGACTTAAAAAGTCCATAGAAGTTTTTGGTAAATTTTTGCCGCCATTTTATCAAGACGTAACGTGATAAGTTGACTGGTTATATTTCAAGAGATTTGATGTTAACGTATTTCACTTGACACTGGCATAATAGTTGTAACTGATTGCCATCAAAGAAAAGAAGAAGAAGATTGATGTTTATGTAGCATAAAAAAAATATTACCTTTCATTTTATATTTTAACTAACAATGCTTTAATGAACGTAATTAATTTAGTGAGAACATTTATATTTTAAGTGAATACAATCGTATATTTTCTGATTACGGGTACAACGATCAACGATAAAGGATTTCTAGCGCGTAAAGGTAATTTTCCTTTTTTACGATCCATATTTTAGTTGAGTAGTTGATTGAGTATTTCACAAGCTCAGAGTCGCTCAGAGAACTATGGAGAGAGCTATGCACGGAGTTTCTCTGGTAGATATGATTCGGAATGAACAAATCCGCCAGAGAACTAAAGTCACCGATATAGTCTTTCGAATTGGCAAACTGAAGTGGCAATGGGCTGGTCACGTTTGTCGGAGATCCGACAATCGTTGGAACAAACCAGTGCTGGAGTGGAGACCGCAGGGCGGCTGGCAGAAACTGGATGCGTGAAGCCGATAATTGGGCTAGTTAGCGCTTCATGAGACATACGTGCGTTGTTAAAACGAATTATAGTAACCATTACTTTCGCGTCCAGAATACACCTAGCGTGCCTAGCGAATCCAGTGGTACGTGTACTGTACCAATGGATTAGCTAAGCACTTGATTTATCGGTTGATAAGTGTAACATCAGTTTCACTAATTTATTCATTAGTGATGTATACCCACGCGACACTGATGACTCGATAACATGACGTCTAACTGGTCGATTGAAACACAAAGATTTATTAAAAACTCCGCAGGTATCATCTTTTTGTATTTTTTATACAAATAAACACTCACCACGCCACCAGTCACGTCCTGATTCCCACGAGGGCGAGAAGCGACGAACGGAGAGCCGTTTCGCTACGGTGAATGTGAGAGGAAGGAAGGATGAAAAGATGGATGAGTGTTAAGAAAGCATGGAAGGTGTGTGATCTGCGGTCTCTTCCTAACGCTACGAAGGACAGGCGTGACGATATGTATATAATTTGTTTCGCGTAATGTAATCGAGATGAGTGATTGGTTTGAATGTATTTAAGGCCAAAGCAAATTTAAAAGGTTTATTCTTTTCCTGTCTTTGATGGCAATTATTTTCAACTTTTATGCCAGTATCAAGTAAAATGTGATAAAATCAAACCTCTTGAAATATAACTAGTCAACTTATCACGTTGCGTCTTGATAAAATGGCGGCTATTCTACCAAAACCATCTATGGACTTTTTAGTCAACTTAAAAAGTCACGATACACGCATTTATTTTATATCACTTCACTTATACGCCCTAATCGAATTATATTGTATAATACACCACCATAATTAAACAATATAACCGATAATAATATAAGATTATGAAAATGAAATAAAAACACAACGTAACTGATATAAGTTGACGGGAAAAGTTAAAAGGATTATTCATAGTATAAAAATTAGCTAATCTGTCAATTTGACGGATTGCGCATAAGTGTACTTAATGCAGTTTTCGAAAAGTAATTTTATGAAAAAAATTAACGACACAAAGTGATTCAAATAAACGCTATAGATTTTAAAGGTAATTCGTTTCAAAAAACGAAACGAAATATATATATTTATGCTCTCTGTAGTCTGAAGACAAAAGTCTTCAAACAGTGCGTCCTGCCCGTACTCTCTTACGGTGCCGAGACGTGGACACTGACAGTCCGTCTCCTCGCCAAGCTCAAAGTCGCTCAGAGGGCTCTGGGGAGAGCTATGCTCGGGGTTTCTCTGGTAGACAGAATTCGAAATGAAGAAATTCGCTGGAGAACCAGAGTTACCGACATAGCTCTTCAAGTTAGCAGACTGAAGTGGCAATGGGCTGGACACGCTTGTCGGAGAACCGACAATCGTTGGAGTAGACGAGTGCTGGAGTGGAGACCCCGACTCGGCAAACGTAGTGTGGGACGTCCTCCTGCTAGATGGAGCGACGATCTGCGCAAGGCGGCTGGCAAAGACTGGATGCGTGTAGCCGAAGATTGGGCTAGGTGGCGCGCCTTGGGTGAGGCCTATGTCCAGCAGTAGACTGCCGCGGGTTGATATTGATATTTACGCTCTAATACAGGGAAGGTTTAGGAATAAAAATATAGGAAAAACATAAAAAAAATTGAAATTTGTAAGTGTTCCAATTACTTTCTTTTGTGCGATTTTGAAAAGTATCAACATACCAGGAGATTTTATTTACGTTAATTTAAATCAAATAAATTGTAGGTGTAACGAAGTTCACACTTTAGTTCGTCACTGGATACGGGACTTGGAATCGCGAGGTTCTACTTCAAATGTGAACTTCTATTGTGCTATAGTTTCAGGTTGTATGCAGAAACTGTCCAGATGTGGGATAAAGGGGTGGGCGCTGGGCTGAGTTGATCAATGGCTGGCAAGTGGCGCTCCTTGAGCAAGGTGCTGAAGAGAAAGAAGGTCTTCGAGCCAGAGCAGTTGGAAGCCAGTAATTTGAGAAGGTAGAATTCAACTATGAAACAAAATATTTTTTTAATAGTAGTGCAGGCAAATGAGGATTTGTACGCGCGTGTGTGTGTGTGTGTGTTCCGATGTGTGTCAAGCATACAGGAGGCAAACGTGTCACCCGATGGAAAGCAATCAACGCCGCCCATAGACATCTGCAGTACCATAGGTATTGCCAGCCTTGGAGATATGAGTAGGCTTGTTCAAATAACATGCCTAGGTTTTGGTAGTTTTTGGTAGGGGTAAAGCCACGCTGCAGACGAATATTTTCTCAAGAATTTGTCTATATACGTATATATATATATATATATATATATATATATATATATATATATATATATATATATATATATATATATATATATATATATATATATATATATATATATATATATATATATATATATATATATATATATTTTTTTTTTTTTTTGTCTGAAGCATAAATGAACCGGCTCGCTCGGGGAAGTACCACACTCCCGCAGAAAACCGGCGTTTGAATGGTAGCTTAGCTACCGCGCTTCGTCCGGTGAGCGGTTGAGTTCCGGAGGCCCAAAACCCCCTTCACCCCTCCCCCTCCCATAATGACACTTTCCTTAAGGGCCGACAACGCTTCTACACTGCCTATGGCACGGCGGATGTTTATGGGCTGCGTAGATTGTTTTCCATCCTGCTCGTTTGCCTTCCTATCCGATAAAAAATTATAGTTCTAAGAGAAGTTAATATCAGCATAGAAGTTGATATGTTCTATTACACTTTAATATTATTTATGTTTTATTTTGAGGTAAATATTCTTTATTCTTTATCTGAACAGAGGCTTTGACCTCTATAAATTTTGAGACCGATGGATTTGTCAATCAAGATCTGAATGTTCGTTTTCTAGATGTTTGACCCTGTGGGACTTGACGGCGTTGGGGCTGGGCAGTACCCTGGGCGTGGGTGTATACGTGCTGGTTGGTTCCGTAGCGCTCCACATTGCCGGCCCCTCCATCGTGCTGTCCTTCTTCATCGCAGCGGTGGCATCGCTTTTCGCAGGTAACATAGCGTCACGCCCGTTCCCCGTAGGGGTAGAGGGAGGAGAGGGTGTTGGGCCTCGGGAACTCAGACCGCTCACCGGACGAAGCGCGGTAGCTAAGCTACCACTCAGACGCCGGTTTTCTGCGGGAGTGTGGTACTTCCCCGGGCGAGCCGGCCCATTCATGCTACAGACAAATATTGTCCCATTCTTGACAAAGTATTCGTCTGCAGCGCTGCGCTACCACTTATAAAACGCTTAAAGTTTTGAAGCTTATTCCAAACAGGTATTTTGATTTAGCCTTTTTGAACTTCGGCAATTTGGTTAAGGTATGTCCTCCTTGGTCTTCCCATACCGACCCATACATCCATATCCGCAACGTAAATTTCTTTCACCAGTTGCCTTTCATCCATCCTCCCTATGTGTCCGAACCATCTAAACATTCCTTTCTCAACTTTTGTCACGACACCTTCTTTTACTCCACAAAGACTTATTTTTATGACGTTAGACTGTTACTTAGAAATTTACTTTGCGTTTGCGCTAAGATGTTTCACATTAAAATAGCATTTCTCTCCTGTGTACCATGTTAGAAAAAAAGTCTCGAGTGGTTTAAGTGAGGTTCTGTGTATGACAATGTCATCAGGTCTATGCTACGCGGAGTTCGGTGCCCGTGTACCCAGGGCGGGGTCGGCGTACATCTACTCCTACGTCGCCGTCGGCGAGTTCGTGGCCTTCGTTATCGGCTGGAACATGATACTGGAGTCAGTGTTTGGTGAGTGTGTCTTTTTTATATTTATATATATTCACGCCTATCCCCCGCAGGGGTCGGCAGAGACCACAGAGCTCCATCCGCCACGATCCCTGGAACACCCTTCCCGCCTCCTTCACACTCATCCACTCTTCCTCTTACATTCGTCCTAGCGAAACGGCTCTCCATTAGTCTCTTGTCGCCCTCGTGGGAATCGAGACGTGACGGGTGGCGAACCACATCTCCGTCATTTTTCAACAAATTAGGTATATTAAAATTCGTCTTAGTGAATCCCAGCGAGGGAAGATGGAGGTCATCAGCAGAGCCCTGAATGCTGAGGTAAGGCACCATAGTACCCGCGGGATCCCGATCCCGGGACGGTCGGCACGCTTGCGACTAATCTCGCCCCTAGCCACGCATCCATTGGCACGGCAGACCGTGGATTGGCGGATAGGAAGAGGAAAGGATAGAGAAGAAAAGAAAGCACAGGAATTACCAGATTCAGAATAATATTTATAAATCCATACATATATTTATTCTGATGCGGAGATCAAACCTGAGACTATTGACTCCGCGGGCGGAGAGCCTCGCCACTAAGCCAATCGGTCGTCTTTTTCGTCGTCGGTGTATCTTTTTTAATTAATTTGTTTATTTATGGGTCATCAAGAGGAGATATAAAAATTACATTAGATAGATAGATACATTTATTTCCTTCTTCAGTAACACACATGAGTAAATATGAAATTATTACATATTAATTCACATTACATACAGATGTAAATGGGCGATGCCTCAGTCAAAACCTCCACTCATTGAGCAGTGAAACTGCAATGACCCAAAATGAGTCTATATACCAATACCAATAAGACTAGCCACGTGGTCCGATGTTACACCACCGTCTGTAAGTCCTCGATTTGGACCCCCTTCAGGTCTCCCTCCACGGCAATACTCCAGCGGCATCTAGGACGATCGACCAGGTGACGAACCTTGGACCGTCTCAGGTACAGCGCGTTTCACCTCTGGATCCTCTCCCATGCGTATAACCTGGTCCATCCAGCGAAGTGTTTGTGTCTTTGTCCCGAAAAGGTCTTTGATCTTCTCATTACTTCAGACACTTATTATTTTTAAACTATTTAAAAAATATTAACTTTTAAAATAAAGCGTCGGTAATAATTGGCAGGCACAGCGAGCGTCGCCCGGGGGCTGAGCATGTATGTGGACTCCATGCTAAACAAGACTATGAGCGGTTGGTTCCAGGAGGTGTTCCCCATTAACTCCGTCCATCTCTCGCTCTACTTTGATCTCTTCTCGTTCCTCGCTGTCATCGTTCTTGGTGGTGAGTTTCTGACAATATAAAACATAACGAGTCGAATGTACTTAAAGTTTATCTGAAATCTAAAAATTGTCTTGGTGAAAATCAGTAATATGGATTTACCATTGCATTATGAAATAGTTTCGTTTTCTGCTTCGCTTCGCTACTGCAGTATACACAAATAATTCAGTTTAAATTAAATATGATAGCCTATGTGACTACTGACACACAAATAATTACACAAATAATTCAGTATAAATTAAAGTAGCTTATGTGACTATTTTAATTTATACTATGACACATAAATAATTACACAAATAATTGAGTATATATTAAAATAGCCTATGTGACTACTGACACACAAATAATTGAGTATACATTAAAATAGCCTATGTGACTACTGACACACAAATAATTACATAAATAATTGAGTATAAATTAAAATAGCCTATGTGACTACTGACACACAAATAATTACACAAATAATTGAGTATATATTAAAATAGCCTATGTGACTACTGACACACAAATAATTACACAAATAATTGAGTATACATTAAAATAGCCTATGTGACTACTGACACACAAATAATTACACAAATAATTGAGTATAAATTAAAATAGCCTATGTAACTACTGACACACAAATAATTACACAAATAATTGAGTATACATTAAAATAGCCTATGTGACTACTGACACACAAATAATTACACAAATAATTGAGTATACATTAAAATAGCCTATGTGACTACTGACACACAAATAATTACGCAAATAATTGAATATATATTAAAATAGCCTATGTGACTACTGACACACACATAATTACACAAATAATTGAGTATACATTAAAATAGCCTATGTGACTACTGACACACAAATAATTACACAAATAATTGAGTATACATTAAAATAGCCTATGTGACTACTGACACACAAATAATTACATAAATAATTGAGTATAAATTAAAATAGCCTATGTGACTACTGACACACAAATAATTACATAAATAATTGAGTATAAATTAAAATAGCCTATGTGACTACTGACACACAAATAATTACACAAATAATTGAGTATATATTAAAATAGCTTATGTCACTATTGACACACAGATAATTACATAAATAATTGAGTATACATTAAAATAGCCTATGTGACTACTGACACACAAATAATTACATAAATAATTGAGTATAAATTAAAATAGCCTATGTGACTACTGACACACAAATAATTACACAAATAATTGAGTATACATTAAAATAGCCTATGTGACTACTGACACACAAATAATTACATAAATAATTTTGTATAAATTAAAATAGCCTATGTGACTACTGACACACAAATAATTACACAAATAATTGAGTCTACATTAAAATAGCCTATGTGACTACTGACACACAAATAATTACATAAATAATTGAGTATAAATTAAAATAGCCTATGTGATGATGAATTAAAATAGCCTATATGATCTTCTTCGTGATTTTTATTCCTAGCAAACTAATAGGCCTTTTCGGCGATGTCCTCTGGCCACCCAGGTCGCTAGATCTCACCCATATAGACTTTTTTCTGTGGCCCGCCCCCACAACTAGGTAAGTCTACAAAAAAATAAAAAATTATTATTTGCCTGAATAAGATAATTATTATATAACTGTTAATTACGAAATAATATGATAACTGTTAATAAATAAAATCTTATAATCTTATCCTACGTAAAGTAGCTTTGCTTTCCGAAACTCAACCGCTCATCGGACAAAGCGCGGTAGCAAAGTCACCACTCAGACGCTGGTTTTCTGCGGGATTGCGGTACTTCCCCGGGCGAGCCGGCCCGTTCGTGCTACAGACAAATAATATGCCATTCTTGACAAAGTATTCGTCTGCAGTGTGGCTATATCACTACCCTGTGCTGTAGCAGAATAAATATTATTCCATTCAATATAACTGTATGTGTGTCTGTCTCTGTGTCTGTAGCCTTGCTGTCTCTGGGCGTACGCGAGTCTTCGTCCGTCAATAACGTGCTTGCGTCTCTCAACATGATCGTTATTCTGTTCATAGTCGTCGCCGGCGCCTTTAAAGGTAACTTAAAGAATGTCAATATTCTTTTATGTAAAGAATAAATAAAGTCAATGAATAATTTTTTCTTCTCTTTGATGGCATTTAGTTATAACTATTATGCCAGTGTCAAGTAAAATACAATAATATCAAATCTCTTGAAATGTAACTAGTCAGCTTGTTACGTTACGTCTTGATAAAATGGCGGCTATTCTACCAAAACCTTCTATGGACTTTTTCAGTCAACTTAAAAAGTCACGATACACAAAAAAGAAATAAATTGTTTTTTATTAAAACAAAATATTAGTTCAACTGACGTCTTTTGAATAGATATGTCACCCGTCCGGCACATATACAAAATGTAAATTGAAAAGTGTTAGTGTTAATATTAGTTTGAATAATTTTATTTTAAGAAACCCCCTAAAGATCCCGGGTGTCGCCATGAAGCAGTACGACAGGCACGCCACAGTGCACAATGTGGGCAAGGAAATGAAGAGACTTTAAATCGATGTATTAGGACTTAGTGACGTCAGGTGGAAGGGAAGTGGTCTACCCTAACGGGAAACAGGCAGGATATACACCGTGACTTTTTAATTACCCGAGAAAATTAAGTTATCGATATACATTAAATTTGGCGAAGAAAAAAAAAATATTTTTATGAAATATTTATTCAAAATGTCCTTAATATACACCAAAAATTATACAACAAAAAATCTTGCTAATTCAAATAGACATCATTATCATTCCAATATGAACTGCACCCAAACCAACCTAATTTGGTCGCGTAATATTCACGTACGGAAGGGATAACTATGAACGAAAACAATTTGCGCAACCTGCCGGCAGAAGTCGTTTTGTCTCTTTCGCACGCGCTGTTGCCATACTTATGAATACATGCGTCTCACGCATAGTAGTAAACAAATACTACGAAGATGGCGTACAAGTATTTGACGAATTTACAGGATTTCCTTGAAGTCCCATAAAACAATATTTTTGTATGAACGCTATAATATTTGAATGTTACTTACTGACATACATATTTTTACAAACGCGAATTTTAGTTTTCTCGGGTAATTAAATAGTCACGGTGTATATGTATGTATGTTGCTAGTCGTCATTAGGAAAAATTGGTGAAAATGTCCACGGATTAGTTCTAGCACAGTGTAGTTGTATCTTTTCAATTTCAGCGGATGCAAGCAACTGGAGCATCCCTTCCGAGTCAGTGCCGGACGGGAGCGGGGTCGGCGGTTTCTTCCCGTTCGGGGTGTGGGGAACGTTGCGCGGCGCCGCGATCTGCTTCTACGGGTTCGTGGGGTTCGATGCCATCAACGCCACCGGCGAGGAGGTGCATGCATACCCCAACCTCTTGACCCACCACAGACAACACAGTTATAAGCATATATGTTATATACATACATACATATCGTCACGCCTGTCTCCCGTAGGGGTAGGCAGAGACCACAGATCTCCATGTGCTACGATCTCGGCATACTTCACTTGCTTCCTCCACGCTCATTATTCTCCTCTTGCAAGCCCGCCGGTTAAGGGTACTCTTGTCCTGGCCTTTCTTAAAAATTTCAGCAATTTGATCAAGGTATGTTTTCCGTGGTCTTTCCCTAACGACCCTTCCATCCACATTCGCAACGTAAATTTTTTTCGCCAGTCGTCTTTCATCCATCCTCTCTATGTGCCCAAACCATCTAAGCATCCCTCAACTTTTGTCACAACACCTTCTTTTACTCAAGATCGCTCTCTTATATGTTCATTTCTTATTCTATCATTCAAAGTTACACCACACATACTTCTTAATGTTCTCATTTCCACCGCATTCAGTCTGCTTTCATGACTCTTCTGCCAAGCCCAATTTTTACTACCGTATGTTAGATTCGAAAGTAGCTCCTCGTGATGAACCGCCAGTCGGACCATTTTATATATATATATATATATATATATATATATATATATATATATATATATATATATATATATATATATATATATATATATATGTATATATATATATTATAATAACATTCAAATTCCACACAAGAAACGTAAAAGTTACCCCCTCCCCCCCCTAGAACGCTTAGAACATTTTTTTACGTGTACTGTCAACAATACTACGTGTCTCGTGTTCCAGGTTCGCGAACCGCGGCGCACCATCCCGCAGGCGATCCTGTTCGTGCTGTCGTTGGTGCTTGTGGCGTACGTCTGCGTCGCCACCGTCGTCACCATGATGGTACCCTACTATTTACAGGTAAGGCTATTTCATAATCAATCTTGGCTAGCGTTGACTCTGTTTTTTTCTGTTTTATGCTGTCAGATGCAGGTTGTTTAATAGGCTTCATCCTCCCCCTCATCCTTTAATTATTTTATGCAATAGACAAAACAAATTGTATATGTATTTTGGCGCCATCTGTTGGCAGATTATGTAACAATAATGTTGGTTTATATAAAATAATTATAATAATTGTTATTTGAATTGTTAAGGTAAATAAATTATTTAAACTAATCTCAAACTCAAAGAAATATGTAATTTGTTCTATTCTACTCTATTCATTCTGTATTTTTCAAATTGTTTTGCAGTATTTACATTTGTTTGTTAAAAAACGATATTGCTGCTATGCTGAATGGATATGCCTATTTTATTAATCTTTGTTCATTGTTCAGTGTCTTTGTCTGCCTTTTCGATTTTGTGTATAAAAACCAAAATTTAGTGCGGGCGAGGGTCATTCTAATTCGAACCACCGTCGACGCCGAAACGTTCGTAGAAATGACTCTGTTTCCCACGAGTGAACGTCGGTTTCAGGACTCTGTGGCGTCGGTGGCGACGGCGTTCGCGATGGTGGGGTGGCCATGGGCGCGGTGGGTGGTGTCCATCGGGGCTGTCTTCGGCATCAGCGCCAGGTGACCCACACTTCACATTATATATCCCGCTAGATGGCCCGGTGAACTTCGTTTCACCTACAATCTATGTTCCCCTGTATTTATCTTCTCCTGGTATGTTAGTACTTAGGTATGCAATACTTTTCGAAATCGCACAAAAGCAACGATAGTTTCGTATACACGAAACGTCCGTTAGACGACAAAGCCGTCACGAACGCCATCTATTGAAAGTAATTGGAAGTGAAAGGAAGTAAAATAATTCTTCATTTTTCAAGTTCTGTTCTTTTATGTTTTCCCTATATTTTCTATTCGTAAACCTTCCCTGTATTAAAACAACAAAATAAAAAAATATATATATCAAATCGGTCGAGCAGTTTTTAAGTTTTAACGAAACTAATTGATAACTATTGTATTATGATAAAATTGATATATATTTTGAGTTATCAATATTTATATATATGTTACTAGCTGACCTGGTAAATTTCGTACCGCTTCAGAATCAATAAATAAAAAAAGCTGAACGATAATCGCAGAATGTTTTTTTACATATTTACTCACCTTTTCAACCTTCCCTGGACTTCCAGAAATAATTCAAAACCAAAATTAGCCAAATCGGTCCAGCCGTCTCTCTAGTTTTAGCGAGACTAACGAACAGCAATTGATTTTTATATATATAGATATACGTAAAAGAAACCTAATGAGATCTAAGATCAAAGTTCGAGATGTAGTGATAGTGATCGCGGAAAGGCAGTGAAGATGGGCAGGACATATTGCTCGAATGACTGGTAAAAGGTGGACGCGCAGATTGCTCGACCGGAAACCTATAGCACATACTAAAACGCAAGGTAGACCACCAACGATATGAAAAGATAGAGATATCATTTTCTAGATTGCTTTCCGTCAGGTGACATGCCTGCTCGTTTGCCTTCCAAACCCATAAAAAAATTTATTACGTCTTAAAACTTATATATGATTAAGAAGCCATAGCTTCAGTTATTGTTTAAAAGGTATATTCTTTCGTCGTTTGTATATTTATGTACTTTATTAATATGTAAAATTGCTAACAGATGGCGCTGGTTTTAAATATATCGTGATAGCGTTTCATTTCTACCAAATGTATAATAAGCAATCAATTTTAGTATAAATTTATGATGTCCCAAAAGCCGCTGTGAACGGTGGTACCAACGACCGCGAGGCGGTCGCCCCATTGGATTGCTGCTCGAGTTGTGAGGTTAATCCCCGAGCCTCGATCCCATAACCCAGCGCGGGGTGTGGATGTACCCATTTCATTTCAGATTATTAATGGAGTCAGGCGTTACTTTGCGGAAATCCATCACTATATGGACAGTCAAAAGTTTTACTTAGCTAAGATCCGCGACAAGCAAAACAATAACAGAAAATTAATAATGTGTGTTTTTCCGTTGGGTTTAGTGGATTATTTGGAACTTTAAACCAAAAACTTACCGAAAATCGGCCATCAACTCTCCACCCACCAACCACTATACACAACGCCAAACACACACTATCACTTTTCCATCTTGTACACGACACGTGTTTCGCCCCAACACGAGGCATCTTCAGGTATAGTAGACTCTACGGAAGACAACCGAAAAGTGACCCGCCATTACAACGGGCGCCTTATATAAACAAACCCCACCCACAATGTAAGAAAACAACATGTGGGCGATACAGGTGTGTCAAAACTTACGTCACCACTTATTATTTAGTAAATATGACAATTCATTTTATTGTATTAAACGAATTTCACACTTTTTTAAGAGAATATATTCAAAAGAGGGGAATTTACAATATTTATTTGATCGTTCAGTATCTGGGACGAACTTTTCTTGTTCTTTAAGATCTCCAGCTGCTCCAATACACCCAGTCTCAAACCCTTTTTACACATGTGTAAAATATTTGGCGAATGATTGTCGGACAGAGAGTGCCCACAGGTTAGCAGATGGTTAGCAAAATGGGACTTATCGGGATGTTTGTTTCTAAATGCGGCTATATGTTCACTATATCGAGTCTTAAAGCTACGGCCAGTTTGACCAATATAAACTGCGTTACATTCACTTGAATGTAACGCAACAAGTGAATGTAACGCAGTTTATATTGGTCAAACTGGCCGTAGCTTTAAGACTCGATATAGTGAACATATAGCCGCATTTAGAAACAAACATCCCGATAAGTCCCATTTTGCTAACCATCTGCTAACCTGTGGGCACTCTCTGTCCGACAATCATTCGCCAAATATTTTACACATGTGTAAAAAGGGTTTGAGACTGGGTGTATTGGAGCAGCTGGAAATCTTAAAGAACAAGAAAAGTTCGTCCCAGATACTGAACGATCAAATAAATATTGTAAATTCCCCTCTTTTGAATATATTCTCTTAAAAAAGTGTGAAATTCGTTTAATATTATACAATAAAATGAATTGTCATATTTACTAAATAATAAGTGGTGACGTAAGTTTTGACACACCTGTATCGCCCACATGTTGTTTTCTTACATTGTGGGTGGGGGTTTGTTTATATAAGGCGCCCGTTGTAATGGCGGGTCACTTTTCGGTTGTCTTCCGTAGAGTCTACTATACCTGAAGATGCCTCGTGTTGGGGCGAAACACGTGTCGTGTACAAGATGGAAAAGTGATAGTGTGTGTTTGGCGTTGTGTATAGTGGTTGGTGGGTGGAGAGTTGATGGCCGATTTTCGGTAAGTTTTTGGTTTAAAGTTCCAAATAATCCACTAAACCCAACGGAAAAACACACATTATTAATTTTCTGTTATTGTTTTGCTTGTCGCGGATCTTAGCTAAGTAAAACTTTTGACTGTCCACATTTCATTTCAATAAATTCATACGGGTTTGAAAATGCGCGCATTATAGTTCGAAGTATAGGGTGATATGGTGCCTTAATTCAGCACGCAGGACTCTGCTGGTGCTGACCTCCATCCTGCCTTGCGGCTCGTGGGACTCATTAAGATGAATTTAATATACCTAATATGTTGAAAATGTCGGCGACGTGGTTCGCCACTCGTCACGTCCTGATTGATTCTCACGAGAGCGAAAAGCGACTAATGGAGAGCCGTTTCGCTGCGATGAATGGCAGCGGATGGAGCTCTGTGGTCTCTGCCAACCCCTGCGAGGGATAGGCGTGAATATATAAAAAAATGAAAAAATAATTCATATCCGAAGAGACAGATGGTGGTGGATGACGTTTTGGACGGTTAAATATTTTGTCTATGGCCAGTCTGTTCGGTGCCATGTTCCCGCTGCCCCGGCTGCTGTACGCAATGGCCGCGGACGGGCTGTTGCCTCGCCCGCTCGGCGCGCTCAGCTCCTCCCGCCGTTCACCCGTCGTGGCAACGCTTTTGCCCACCGCAGTCATAGGTACGTATATGTACGGCGTATTACAATTAATATCATTATTGAATTATTTTATGCAATAGACAAATGGCAGCGGTAGAGTCACGCTGCAGATGAAGACTTTATCAAGAATGGCATATTATTTGTATGTAGCTTGAACGGGCCGGCTCGCCTGAGGAAGTACCACACTCCCGCAGAAAACCGGCGTCTGAGTGGTAGCTTAGCTACCGCGCTTCGTCCGCTGAGTGGTTGAGTTGCGGAGGCTCAACCTCCCTTCCCCTCCCCCCTCCCATAAGGACATTTTCCTTAAAGGCCGACAACGCTATGGCACTGCGGATGTCTATGGGTGCTGTCGACAGCTTTCCATTAGGTGACACGCCTGCTCGTTTGCCTTCCTATACCATAAAAATTTCGCGTTGGGGCGAAACACGTTACATAGTGGTTGGTGGGTGGAGAGTTGGTGACGGCCGTTTTTCGTTTAGATTTAGTTTAGGTTCCCTGTAAATCCACTTCATCCAGCAGGAAAACACACATTATTAAAAAAAATTCTATTGTTGTTTGCTTGTCGCGGATCGTAGCTAAGTAAAAGTTTGAACTGTCAAAGTAACGCCTGACGCCATTAATCATGTAGTGGCGCCATCTGTCGGCGGATTATACAAGAATAATACTGTTTTGTGTGAAATAAATAAAATGGTAATATCTCGACGTCAATACTGAAGCGACTGGCAGAGGATACTGTAACTAGATTTTAACCCTACTTTGCGTGATTTTTTCTTTATTGGTGAAATAAATCAAGGTGATATAATTCATGTTCAAGGAACAATGTTAAAGGAACAATGATTAAAAAAATCTTAGTATATATTTATAGTATAAATTTAGCAAAAAACAATATGATTGAAATTTCCATCATCATGCAAAGTTAGATCATTAGCTTAGTACTAAATAGAAATAAAATATCATCCATTATTTTTAATTCTTTATGATAATTAACAAAACAATTATTATTTTTACTACAAGAAATTGTAAAATATAATAAAACAAAATCATACGTTTATTGCAACTACAATACAAACAGCGGAATGACGACTTCAAGCTCGTTTCACTGACAGTGACACTTGCTTATTTTTGACAGCTATGTTTTTTTGATGCAATGGACATTAAACAGGTATCCAGACATGATCAACTTAAAGTGAACTTGTTCTTTTATGTAACTTTTGGGCATTCAATGTTATGATGGAAATTTCCACCATTATACAAAGAAGGGTTAAGAGTGTGCTCGACGTGACGGTCAAAATTTAGACGAAATAATTTAAAAAATAAAACCTTTGCTTCTTTCTTTTTCTCGAATTTGATTTATAACCTTTGTGGTTTTATGTTTGAGTACCTATTTTTGCCAGCGGACATCCTATATATGATCTTAGTTGCTGACGAGGTTAATGATATCACTTGCAGCGACTCTGTCGTCGATCCTGGAGCTGGAGCAGCTAGTGATGATGATGTGCGTCGGGACCCTGCTCTCCTACACCATTGTAGCCGCTTGCGTTATATTACTCAGGTATGTGTTGTTTATACATAGAGAGGATGGGTGAAAGACGACTGGACTGGAAAATAAATTTAGAGAAGACTAAGGAAAA
This sequence comes from Baronia brevicornis, assembly GCA_031353405.1. Lineage (NCBI taxonomy): Eukaryota > Metazoa > Arthropoda > Insecta > Lepidoptera > Papilionidae > Baronia > Baronia brevicornis. The sequence goes on from JASFAT010003236.1 coordinate 91,032, forward strand.
CATATCTTGATCAAATTGCAGAAGTTTTTAGGAAAGGCCAGGTCAAGAGTACCCTAAACCGGCGGGCTTGCATGGAGAGAGTGACGAGTGTGGAGGGAGCAAAGAAAGTTTGTAAGAGATCGTAGCAGATAGAGATCTGTGGTCTCTACCTATCCCTGCAGAAAACAGAAGTGATAATATGTGTGTACACATGTATATGTATGTATGTATTATGTGGTTGTGGGATATTGTTGTTCCCCACGTTTGGCGAACGAATTGGCGACGAATAAGTCTACGGCAGCTCACTGCTGGACATAGGCTTCACGCATCCAATCCCTGTGCTAAGCGGCTACGCTTTGCGCGGATCGTCGCTCCATATATACGACCCCCTTAGGTGTTACAATTCGGACGGGCCGTCGAGCAACTTTTTACCAGGTTCAGATGTGCAAGGTTTGGATATAATTGCTCTGCCTCGAGCCCTATCCGAAAATTTCCTTAGAACAAACTTACCCTCCATCTTTTACAGTTTCTACTCCTTCTTCTACTTCTACTTTGCCGTTCGACTCATTCGCAGATATCGTTCGGATAAGGAGTCGCCCGACGGACGGCTGGTCACACAGCTGCTGGGTTGTGGTACGCGATCGCCATCGAAGCTGTCTGCGCGAATAGTGGACACGCTTCTCTTACTGTTCAGTGAGTAAGCACAAACAACTCTGTACATTGACTGACACATTTTTGAGTTCATCGTCTTGAGCTTTTCGATGTAAAACGACTTATATATGGGAGTGAAACCGACCGCAGACCGAGACTTCGTCTCAATTCATGGTACGCTCCCCTCCATTCGACTGTGTACATGGTCACATAAACCAGGCCGTGAGCATACGGTATAGACCGAGCCGTCGTCAATGTTTCGCATCTACCAAGCGTCCTATGACGCTTCTCTTTCTCTTTTTTTCATTGAGGAAATCCGTTATGCGTCCCTCGCCTTTGGGGGACAGCCGGGCTATGTCTAACTCCTGCTTTTGCTAGTCTACCGACTAAAACCCCACGATGGCCGTCATCAGTGCAAGGGAGGAGTCGCGAGGCCCGAGTTTTCTGATCGAACTGTTGCTCCCAGGGCTCCTCCGATGCCTGGCTTATGAAGCCCGTATCGAGGGCCTGCGTAACTCCGCTACTCCCTTTGAATTACTTGTCCGGAAATTTCCCGCTATAAGGAATCACCGTTCTTCCCAAAGGCGCTTTACGATCACTGTTCTCAGGGCACTACAAATGCGTAGAGAAGAGAATAATGGAAGGATTTCATGAGAAGAAGAAAGAAATGAGAGTGGGAGAAGTGAAAAAAAAGAGAAGGGAAAGGAATCGAGCCTGCGGATCTCTCATCGTATGATATCACTTGACGCTGAGACTGACGCTGAGAGAGATGCGTCCAGACTTAGATACATTATAACATATTCTAAATATGTTTCAGTATGTGTGTCTGTGTCAACGGCGCTGGTGGGGACGCACTTGGATTTCCCCGTGGTACCACTGGCGGTGCTGCACGGTGTTGCGGTGCTGATGATGATAATAATGATGATACAGCCCCAAGTGGAGGAGACAATCGGTTTTAAGGTAACGGTATTCTATCAATTGAAATATTTGTTTGAGTCTGGTCATTTCTTTTTTCACAGCCCATATATGTCCCACTGGTGAGTATGTGGAGGATTGGGGAGGATTTCCAACGGAATGGACATTAACCCACCACGATTGTCCGATGCGGATTGGTGGGGTTACCAGACTCTGTATAAATATTTGTAGGTCATACATATATTTATTGCGATTTGGGGATCGAACCCGCGACTATTGACCGCTGATTTAGTGGGCGAGGGGTCCCGCCACTGCGCCAATTGGCATTACTTTGAGGAAATCCATTATAAAGATGGAAAGTTTTTTAATAATACCTTGCTAAGATCCGCGAACCCCAATCAGAAAAATAATACGAAGAAGTTTATAGAGAATTACTTGATTTACTGATTTTCCAATTCGCATGTCCACCGGTAGAATTAGGTTTCCAAACATTAATAATTAAAAAAAAAACTACAGAGGAAATAAACAAAATTCAATAACTTTCACGAAGAGACGAAGGGTACAACCCTTTTTTAAAATATATTTATGTGGACATTAAAAAGTTTTACTTAGCTAAGATCCGCGACAAGCAAAACAATAACAGAAAATTAACAATGTGTGTTTTCTTGCTGGATGAAGTGGAAAACAACCGAAAAGTCACTTTTCGGTTTTCTTCCGTAGAGTCTACTATACCTGAAAATGCCTCGTGTTGGGACGAAACACGTGTCGTTTACAAGGTGGAAAAGTGGTAGTGTGTGTTTGGTGTTGTGTATAGTGGTTGGTGAGTGGAGAATTGATGACCGATTTTCGGTAGGTTTTTGGTTTAAGTTCCAAATAACTCCACTTCATCCAGCAGAAAAACACACATTATTAATTTTCTGTTATTGTTTTGCTTGTCGCGGATCTTAGCTAAGTAAAACTTTTGACTGTCCACATAGTGATGGATTTCCGCAAAGTAACGCCTGACTCCATTAATAAAATATATTTAGTTTAAATGACTGCCACGTTGGGCACTTGGACTTCACTTGGAATCAAGCCACAGTATTCTGTGCCATTCGCTGAAGCGGTGACGTCGGGATGTTCTCTCAATATTGGCAGAAATTAATCAGTAAGCACGCGTTTACCGATTTTTCGGTCCAAACCCCAATTCTGTCACCGGACATCCTGTACTAAAGGACGGTTGCAAATTGCACAAAGTTTCACTGCTATTAACTTCTAGCAGAAGATCATGAGAAGATGTTATTCATTTAAAATTTCCTTACATCATGATATCCGTCTACTGCTACTTTATAATAACACGCACTACTTAGTCCGTCAGTTCAAACGGGATACGTGACACTAACACAGATATAATGAGGATGATGATTTTCCAAACCCATCCCAAAAACACGAAAATCGTTTCCATAATAAAATATATTGGTCTTAAGATAGATTAAGATAAAAAAAATATATATATATATATATATATATATATATATATATATATATATATATATATATATATATATATATATATAATATATATATAATATATATATATATACATATATATATATATATATATATATATATATATATAATATATATATAATATATATATATATACATATATATATATATATATATATATATATAATATATATATAATATATATATATATACATATATATATATATATATATATATATATATATATATATATATATATATATATATATATATATGTACATATATCCATTTTATACCATTTTTTTAACTGCCCTACTATGTCCCACTGCTGAGCACGGGCCTCTCCATTTCTGGAGGAACGGACGTTGACACACCACGCTTGTCCAATGCGGATTGGCGGGGTTACCAGACTCGGAATAAATATTTGTAATCCATACATATATTTATGATGGTTGGACATATAGAGAGGATGGATGAAAGACGACTGGCAAAAGAAATTTACCTTGCGAATGTGGATGGAAGGGCCGGAAGAGGAAGACCACGAAAAACGTACCTTGACCAGATTGCTGAACTTTTTAAGAAAGGCCAGGTCAAGAGTACCCTCAACCGGCGGGCTTGCATGAGGAGAATAATGAGTGTGGAGGAAGCAAGGGAAGCATGCCGAGATCGTAGCAGATGGAGATCTGTGGTCTCTGCCTACCCTTACGGGAGACGGGCGTGACGATATGTATGTATGTACATATATTTATACCGATGGGGGGATCGAACCCGCGACCATTGACTCCGCGGACGGAGGGCCCCGTCACTGCGCCAATAGGTCGTTATACCAATTAATAATGTCGAATTATGTTTTTCCAGACTCCTCTGGTTCCATTCATCCCTTGTTTAAGTATTTATGTCAACATACATCTCATGATCCTCATAAACGTTCAGACCTGGATCCGAGTTGTTATCTGGATTGCAATTGGTAAGTTTTGTATTTTTTTTTTCTATATGCGCTAAACCCATTTTTTTATAGCAATCGAATTTTTGTATTCCAGGCATTATATTTTACACCATCGGTTTATGCTGTTGCAGAAGAAATAATAGCAACTTAGATGACAATATATCTTCACATGCGAATAAAAATGGAAAGCCACAAGTACAAATCATTGTTGAATCACCTACACCTCCAGATACTATTAAAACCAGTAGTAACAACGGAGGAGAAGAAAGTGTAGAATCGGGTAGTGATAAATATGGCACTATAATGGTGCCATTAGAAGAGAATGTCGTCAGAAATAATATACCGTTCATAACAGAAGAGATTATTATGCAGCAAGCAATAGTGGAAGATAATGAAGAGAAAGAAGCGAAGATTATAGACTTACTTGATCAAGTACTGCAGGCAGAAGAAGACTCATATGAAGAAATAATAAGTTTGAAGGAGCAAAGAGAAGATAAGGATGTTACTATAACAACACCAAATTCTCTACACAGAAAGTCTTTGAGTGAGCTATCTGACGCTGGATCGGATGCATCAATCGGTAATCAAGCATTATCTAAATATGATGTTATAGCACAAGTGCATAGAGAAGATTTACCTAAGGTCACCGAAGAAGAAGAGAGAATAGAGAAAGATGATGATGTAAGTGAAATAAAACAAATGGAAAACTACGAAGAGGTAACAGCTTTTAATGACAGCGATACCAATTCCAGAACAGACGAGTCTGGATATTCGGATACTATCGATAGAACAATACTAAACGTAACTGTTGAAGATTCAAAGGAGCCAAGTTCTACGATCCCAACTCCACCTCCGTTAGACGAAAACTTTTTCGCAAGCCCAGCGTTCAAGAAATCCTATACAATATCATCAAGGCCGTCAAAAGCAACCGATAAACTGGATGAGGAGAACAAACCCAGAGAAAGTATTAAATCAAACGGCTCCTTCGACGATGGACCAATGATATTCGGAAGTGACAAACAAATAAATTTCATGAGTAAGCTAAATAACATTTTTCAAACCAAAATGTCTTCTGATGAGGATGGTGATGAGCATAGAAAACGATCTCATTCGGCGGGGAATTTAACGGAGAATACGGATTTTGCCCTAAAACGCGAACGACCACAAATGTTCGCAGATTTGAAGAAAGAGCTATTGTCTAAAGAAGCAGCACAAAACCTGCGTCATGTTAACACAGATGAAAGCAAAAGCACTGGAGAGTCTGATATAGGAGAAGACGAAGATTACGAAGAAAAAGACACTAGTTTAAGCAGAGAAGATTTGAAATCCAAGCTAGAGAATATATTTGCAGCCGGCGGACCGAAGTTTCTAAATACGCGGCTGATGAAATCAAATCCACCCACACCCGAAGAATCATATCACACTGACACTTCAAGTACGGAAAGTATATCCAAACTACCCAAAGTGGAGAAGAATGATACTTTGAAACGACAAAAAGCCAAGTTTGGCGAAGTTCTGAATTCATTCAAAATGAGTTTGAATAAGAGCGATGACGTATAACTTCTCGAACGTGATAACCCATCAGCGATCGTGGGATGTGATACGATATTTCTGTTGGCTGCTGGTTGGACATTTTATGATAAGTGCCTTAGAGAACGTCGACGGAACCGCAGAAGAAACAAGTAAACCGCAGAAGAAAATCCAAATTTTTCAGACGAAATAAAAAATCGAATTTTGTAAATCAACCCGCAAATGATCAATGGACAGATTTCATTAATATATAAAAAGGCTAGCTTATTTTAAAAGAGAATATTTTTTTATGGGATAGGAAAGCAAACGAGCAGGCGTGTCACCTGATGGAAAGCATTCAACGCCGCCCATAGACATCCGCAGCGCCATAGACAGTGCGGAAACGTTACCGTTTTTTAAGAGAAGTGTCATTATGGGAGGGAGGGGGAGGGAGGAGAGGGCGTTGGGCCTCTGTAACTCAGCCACTCACCGTACGAAGCCCGGTAGCTAAGCTACCACTCAGACGCCGGTTTTCTGCGGGAGTGTGGTACTTCCCCGGGCGAGCCGGCCCATTCATGCTACAGACAAATAATATGCCATTCTTGACAAAGCATTCGTCTGCAGCGCGGCTCTACCCCTAGTTAATAATAATAATTTATATTAATTGAATATATATAAAAAATAATTAGGTGTTACAACCTAATTATGATTAAATATTTTTATAGGCTTTATCACTTACGATTATATTCGAGTATTGGTATAACATTAAACAGTAATATTATTCACTGATAGTTTTCATTACTTTGAATATAATGATAAAATAAACAGGTGCTTATTGTAACGTTTGTTTGTACGTACTCTGACCTGTAGATTCCGAAAATTAAAAAGAGTCTTAACCCTTTGGGTACGGACGCATTCTACGTCGCGCCGTCCCCGCTGACCGAGCAGTCGCGGCAAGCGTCCGTACTTGCGGAACAACTGCAAGCGCCCGTCAGACGCACAATACCACGCTATCTTACGCAGAGCGAGTGCAGTCGCTCGTAAAAAAAAAATGCTTAAAAAATTATAACATAATGCAATAGAAAATATTTGCTCATTTCGTCAGTTTATTATTAGGCAGCGTAAAACAAGTGCAAAATACTTGCGATGAATTACCATGGAGATAACATATATATTCTGCTCATGAAGAGTCGCGAGTGACCTAAGTCACCGCTCGTACAGAGCGAGCGTCAAATGTTGGGTGACCATAGTCACCGCTCGTACAGAGCGAGCGTCAGGCGTTGGGTGACTATAGTCACCGCTCGGACAGAGCGAGCGTCGGGCGTTGGGTGACTATAGTCACCGCTCGGGCCGAAAGGGTTAATAGCATATTGCGGGTTTCTTCTGCGGGGACGTCGAAGTATTGTTTTCTGTATACCTGTGTTGATATTGTACAGTTTAGAAGTACGTATGTATTTATCACAACGAATTTTAGATATAAGCGACTTTTGTTTATAAAAATATAGACTACATAGAAAACATCGGTCTTTTTTTTGCATTCACCTGACTTAACAAAGTTATTAACACCTTTTTCGAAGTAATACCAAATTACATAATACAACATGAATGTATTATTTGTCTATTGCTATTAGGAGGGACCTATAACAGGTTTTAAAAAGTAAGAAAATGGAACTTTTATCTCTGAATGGTGATTCCGGTGGAATTTGGATACAGACAAATTGTCAATATCAGCCCGCGGCAGTTCACTGCTGGACATAGGCCTCAACCAACGCGCGCCACCTAGCCCGATCTTCGGCTACACGCATCCAGTCCCTGCCAGCCGCCTTGAGCAGTACGTCGCTTCATCTAGCACGGGGGCGTCCCACACTACGTTTGCCGAGTCGCGGTCTCCACTCCAGCACTCGTCTACACCAACGGTTGTCGAGTCTCCGACAAACGTGTCCAGCCCATTGCCACTCCAGTCTGCTTACTTGAAGAGCTATGACAGTGATTCTGGTTCTCCGTTGAATTTCTTCATTCCGAATTTTATCCACCAGAGAAATTCCAAACATATTCTGACGGACTCTGACTCAGAGACGGACTGTCAGTGTCCACATTTCGGCACTGTAAGAGAGTACAGGCAGGACGCACTGGTTGAAGACTTTTATCGTCAGGTATCAACCTGGTCTTTTTGGAGGTCGATGGAGTTTCCAAAAAATTATATAAGGGTCGATGATCAAAACAGTTTGGGAACCCCAGCTTCAGATGTTCCTTTTTGTTTAATACTCAATTATTTCTTTAGTTCTCAATTATTTCTTTTTGTTTATTTCTCAATTATTTATTTAGTTCTCAATTATTCCTTTTTGTTTATTTCTCAATTATTTCTTTAGTTCTCAATTATTTCTTTTTGTTTATTTCTCAATTATTTCTTTAGATCTCAATTATTCCTTTTTGTTTAATTCTCAATTATTTCTTTAGTTCTCAATTATTCCTTTTTGTTTATTTCTCAATTATTACCCGCAGAAAACCGGCGTCTGAGAAGTAGCTTAGCTACCGCGCTTTGTCCGGTGAGCGGTCTGAGTTCCGGAGGCCCAATATCCTTCCTCTCCCACTCTCATAATTTCACTTTCCTTTAAGGTCGGCAACGCTTTCGCACTGCTTATGGCGTTGCGGATGTCTATGGGCGGCGTTGGTTGCTTTCTATCAGGTGACACGCCTGCTCGTTTGCCTTCCTATCCCATAAAAAGAAAATTAAAGAATAAATAAAAAGACCAAAAATTATTCAATTTTTATTACAAATATAACAATCCAAAACTAGCAGCACTCTCTGTGAATACTATTAGTTAGTCTCGCGTCTATACAGCTCCTGTACTAATTGTGGAACTTGAATTTCTTTGGCGCACGTCAGCAGTAGTTCGTCGATTATTTTCTCCGAGACACTGAAAACAATATTGGATTAGAACACGAGCAATAATGGACTTGTGGTATTTCGATATTAATTCTTCTGCACCCTATGAGCAATCTCGTGAGATATCTATCTATATGATAGTACGTGACCCCTATTAACTTTTTACCCCATTTAAAGCATTGTTTAGTAAAATAATATAGCTATGACAGTTAGCGATCAACTGAACTTTTATTTCAATTATTCACACAGTATTGTATTCTACGAAAACAGATAGCGCTGGTAGTTATACATTGGTATTTTGTTATATAACACTATTGCACGCGCGGAGAGTGAGATTAGGTAAGTCCATAAGAAGGAGTGCAGAATGATAAAATAATTAATTTTTGAAAGATTTAAGGTTGAATGTCGACTACTAAATTATCTATTTTATAGTTTTTTTAAAGTGAAAACTTCTATAGCCGCGATACACGACGTGTCTGGTAAGGGAAAAATCTATGGGTTCGCGTCAGCGACATACTAATGCTTATGGTATTTCTATAGCTATGAGTATAGCTATAGACATACTTTAAACACAGTTAATGCGCGCGCAGCTGCCTACGTACACGCATCACGCCAACACATTGTATATACCCGATTGTATGTGTGTGCGTTGGACGCTTCATGGATGGATAAAGTTTTGTCAATCGCGTCAGCAACATACTATAGTAATAGCAGTATATATGTAGCTATCACTCTCGCGTGTTATATAATATTATAGTGTTGTGTACATCTATACAAATAAAGTTTAATTTTTTACGTGGAAAGTTTATTTTATATTGTGTTTTAATTTGATTATTTTAATTATTGAATTATCAGATCATTGTGCAGTACAACAGTGAGTATTAAATATGTTATTTAATATTATAATCTAATTAAAAATTTCAAAATACAGTTTTAAGTTTTCACTTTTGTCGGCAGTCTTCAAGATTGCCTCCGATTATTTTTCGACTTTAGGTCCCACTGCGAGCACAGGCCTCCCCATTTTCAGAGGAATGGACACTAACCAATCGCGTTTCACTGATCCGTATTGGCGGTGTAACCAGATTCGAAATTAATATTTATTTATTTATTTTTAATGCACAGTTTTGGTACAAAGGCGGACGTAATGCCGGAAGACATTCCCTGCCAGTCAATCCTTGGGTTGATGGAAAATATAAAAGTTCTTACAAAGACTATATAGCGGGGATCGAACCCACGAACATCGAATCCGTAAGCCGCACGCCACTGAGCCAATTGGTCCTCAATGGTTGGTTGGAGGACTAATAGTTATATTAAATTGATACAAAGGAAGTTTTATAAGATCGAACACATGTACTGTAGTAATACGTTGATAAATGTATCACTGATGTAACAAAACTTTTTATTTGAATATATTAAGGTTTTACATTATATTTTCACTGAGTGCCGAGACGTGGACACTGACAGTCCGTCTCCTCGCCAAGCTCAAAGTCGCTCAGAGGGCTATGGAGAGAGCTATGCTCGGGGTTTCTCTGGTGGACAGAACTCGAAATGAAGAAATTCGCCGGAGGATCAGAATCACCGAAATAGCTCTTCAAGTTAGCATACGGAAGTGGCAATAGGCTGGACACGTATGTCGGAGAACCAACAATCGTTGGAGTAGACGAGTGCTGGAGTGGAGACCGCGATTCGGCAAACGTAGTGTGGGAAGCCCTCCTGCTAGATGGAGCGACGTTCTACGCAAGGCGGCTGGCAGAGACTGGATGCGTGTAGCCGAAGATCGGGCTAGGTGGCGCGCCTTGGGTGAGGCCTATGTCCAGCAGTGGACTGCCGCGGGCTGATATTGATATTGACATTATATTACTTATAAAGTTCGTAATTTTTTTAAAAGCATTCGATCGACTGACGTCTCGAATGTAACATATCGCCTTTCATTGCACAATAAATAATATTTATAAAGTTTAGATAAAGTATGGATAAAATATAAATGTACAGTGAATAGAAAACTAAATTAATTTCACTTGGGAGAATTTCATTTTATAGAAGATAAAACGCCCTAAAGATCCCCGAGTTTTGCCGTAAGCAGTACGGCTGGCACATTACAGGACTTATGTAAAATCGATTATTCTACCAACAGATTGTGTAGTCTCTTTTGTGGAGTAATGTCTCGTATACTTTACCCACCTGCTAATCATTTCCCAGGGTTTGCCCACGGCGCTGTTGGCGTACATGGGGCTCGTCAGCATGTGCTGCACGAACTTGGTGCGGTACTGGAACAAGTTCTCCGTAGTCTGGTCGGATACGTTCAACAGCATCCGAAGTTTCTCCATGTGTCTAGCGGAAGTCTGTTTGGGAATCGTACGACGCGGCGACTTCTTCTGGATAGTCTCCTCTAGTATCTTTAAAATTAAAAATTGTAATATATAGATTTTAATTAACAAATATCTTTTTTTTAATACTTTATTGTATACATAAAACACGACATACAAGAATTAAAAGGAAAGAAGATGTACAAAGACGAGCTTAACTCAAAATTGAGTTTTCTTCCAGCTTTATTGTTATTATAAAACTATTTTGTTGTTATAAAACTATAATTTACAAAAATATCATTGTAAATTTTAGTTTTAGTTTGGTATAGTCTTTCGAATTAGTAAACTAGAGTGGTAATGGGGTAGTCATGTTTGTCAGAGATCCAACAACCGCTGGAGTGGAGACCGCGTCTCGGCAAACGTAGTGTGGGACGCCCCCCTGCTAGATGGTGCGACGGATTACGCAGGGCGGCAGGCAGAGACTGGACGCCATCCAGCCCGACCTTCGGCTTCACAGCCGAAGATCGGGCTGGATGGCGCTCCTTGTGGGAGGCCTATGTCTAGCTGTGGACTGCCGCAGGCTTACGATGACTGCAAATGAAAATGGTGGGAAAGATATATATATATATATATATATATATATATATATATATATATATATATAATATATATCTTCATCAGTCATCGTCATAAAAGGCTAAAAGGCATAAAAGGCGAAAAGCACACCACGGGTGAGCTTTTCGCTTAGAAAAGTGGCATACCCGAAGCAACTGCGGAGTTGTTTGCTGCCGCGGACTCCCACTGCTGATGCAGTGAAGCTGGGCGTTCTTCGCGCCCAACACGCGTTCATTTCGGCCTCTGTGAATGTAGAGATATAAACGATTCTCATCACGAATTGAAGAATTTCGACGTTTATTTTTCGACAAGAGAGTCAGACTAGTAATTCTGTATGTATTCCATTACTATTGATATTTTTATGTTCTGTTATTCGCGGATCTTAACTACGTTTTGCCCGTCGGTTTTAGTACTTCTTTTATGGGACAGGGGAGCAAAGGAGCAAGCATGTCGCATGATGGAAAGAAATCAACGTCCCCATTGACATCAGCAACGCCATAGGCATTGCAAATGCGTGCCTTACTTGTTTTAAATATGAATTTAGTAATGGTACATAATTTTTTGTATATATAACATTATTCGCCGGCAATAACTTTCAAGGGTAAATTGATGGCATCATATAATATTTTCCCCATCGCATAACGGGTACATAGGGCGCGACGTCTAGACAAGCTATGTGTAAAAACATTTGCTATGGCGTGTTCCGTAGAGGACACCAGGGGGAACTTTATAAATGCATTAAGGCATTTGTTGTTGAAGGTCGCAACTTAAGCACGGACAAGGAATTTATACTGTAGTTAGATATTTATTTGCAATAATAATATATACGATTTTGTGACACATCCTAGGTTTCATGGTTATCAGGTGACACGCCCGCTCGTTTGCCTTGCTATCCCATAAACAATTCTTGGGCAAGCTTGACGGGTTTGTCTATTCTCTCAGATATGGGGAAGCCCATGCTCAGTCGTATGTGGACTATGAAAAAAAAACATCGCAGGCACTCATGAAACTGCCGACAGAAGTGAAAATTTTGAAATTTTAAACTCATTGTAATATTTAATTCTACTCAAGTATGTTGCTGATGCGACTCACAAAACTTTATCCATCCATGAAGCGTCCAACGCACACACATGCAATCGGTATATATACAATTTCAATGAGCGCGCATTAACTGTATTTAAAGTATGTCTATAGCTACTCATAGCTATAGATATACCTCAATCATTAGCATATTGCTGACGCGAACCCATAGATTTTTTCCTACTTAGAGCCGTGTAACGCGGCTATAGAAGTTTTCACGTCAAAAAATGGTCAAACGGTGATCTGTACAGCCGTATTGATGATTTATTAAAGAGGGTAATGACACTATTTGATCGTTTTATATTTGACGGTACTTTTTATCTACCGTCATTTGGCAATGATTAATTAAGACGTTTGGAAGCTCTCGATTGGACCAAACACAAACGGCGTTGTCGTGACATCAACCGCACAAGGCCGCATCAATCTAAATCGCATTTTACAAATCTATGTCGCACATTATCTTATAACACAGGTTTCATTGGATGCGTTATGGACGGTAGTGTTTTTAATGGTAGAGCCACGCTGCAGACGAATACTTTGCCAAGAACGGCATTGTATGGACAGTCAAAAGTTTTACTTAGCTAAGATCCGCGACAAGCAAAACAATAACAGAAAATTAATAATGTGTGTTTTTCTGTTGGCTTAAGTGGATTTATTTGAAACTTAAACCAAAAACTTACCGAAAATCAGGCACCAATTCTCCACCCACCAACCACTATACACAACACCAAACACACACTACCACTTTTCCATCTTGTAAACGACACGTGTTTCGCCCCAACACGAGGCATCTTCTGGTATAATAGACTCTACGAAAGACAACCGAAGTAACGCCTGACTCCATTAATAAGAATGGCATATTATTCGTCTGTAGCATGAATGGGCCGGCTCGCACGGAGAAGCACCGGACCACTCCTGGAGAAAACCGGCGTCTGAGTAAAAGCTTGTAGCTTAGTTACAGCGCTTCGTCCGGTGAGCGGTTGAGTTCCGGAGGCCCGACCTTCCTCCCATAATGACTCTTTCCTTAAAGGTCGACAACGCTTCTGCACTGCCTATGGCACTGCGGATTTCTATGGGCGGCGTTGATTGCTTTCCACCAGGCGACACGCCTGCTCGTTTGCCTTCCTAACCCATAAAACCATACTTATGGACACTAAGGGTAAATATAATCCAACAAGAAAACTTTCTTAGATTTGTTGTATCTGTATTTATAGGTTATAAATAGAAATTACAAAGATTCGTGAACAGAATCGATACCCTCAACCTAACCTTGGCCTTCGAAATCACGATAAAAGTGGAACAGGTATTAGATACAGGTCAAAACGAACTGCCTCCAGCACGGAAGGGCTTGGGCACATGCTGGTACCGAGTAAGGTGACCATAATACATACAGCATTATTGTTTTGTTCAAGTGTATGATAACCAGAATCTAGTAAATAATTTGGTATCATTATTAGCCCACAGAAGTCCACTGCTGGACACAAGCCTCTTCGCACGATCTTCGTCTATACCCATCCAGTCTTTGCCAGCCGCCATGTGTAGGTTTTCATACTAACTAACTGGGGACAGTAAGGTCAGCCAGCGGCTGTCGGTTCTCCGAATAAAGTGACCAGCCCATTGTCACTTCAGTTTCCTAATACGGAAGGCTATGTCGTTCACTTTGTTGATACAATTAAATTACATAATACATACATAACAATTACAGTATAATAACGAGCAGTTTCTTAGAAATTTTCTCATTAGATACGAGACAATCTCTTACGACGTAAAGCAGAGGTAATACGGAAGAACATTTCTGTGACTTTGGTTCACTGGCGGATTTCGTCATTTCGAATCATATCTATCAGAGATACTCCCGAGTATACTCCCCGTAGCATATATATATATATATATATATATATATATATATATATATATATATATATATATATATATATATATATATATATATATATATATATATATATATATATATATATATATATATATATATATATATATTCTTCTAAGAGTGCCTCTCCGACTTGCGAAGGTTGGCAGCCAATTCAGTACTTTCCTCCTCCTTCGCGAGGTGCAGCAGTTCTGGAGCACTCGCTATCCCGGTCTACTCCCCTATGTTACGTAGCCAAGACTTTCTTTTTCGACCAACTTGTGTTTTGCCCGCGATTTTTCCCATCATGATCATTTGCAGCAACTTGTACCTGTCATGTCTCATGATATGACCCAGGTGAGCAACTTTTCTACCTTTGACGGTCTGCAAAAGTCCAGTTCTACTTTCAATGAAAATATTAAAAATTATTTACGTTTGAGGATTTGTCCTGCCTTATATTCTACAATATGGTGAACTTACATCTTGTAACTGTTTACAAGTTTTATGGTTCGATAATGCATAGAATTTAAGACTAGATTTAGGGTTAAACTATAAACTTGTATATTTCCTTATACTCTTTATACTTTTTGAAATGTGGTATGCTTGTATCAATACAAAATTATATCCATGACCTAATCCTGATCGAACAATGGACTATTTCGATGAAAATCTCGCGCTGTGCGCAGTTGGCAGCGCTACCAGCCTTTGTAATATTATATAGGGTGTCCATTGGTAGAAGTAGATTTTTTTTATGGGATAGGAAGGCAAATGAGCAGGCGTGTCGCCTGATGGAAAGCAATGAACGCCGCCCACAGATATTAGCAGCGTTATAGTTGCCGACCTTTAAGGTAAAGTGTCATTATGGGAGGGGGAGCGGGGGGGATTGGGCCTCCGAAACTCGACCGCTCACCGTACGAAGCGCGATAGTTAAGCTACCACTCAGACGCTGGTTTTCTGCGGGAGTGTGGTACTTCCCCGGGCGAGTCGGCCCATTCGTGTTACAGACAAATATTATGCCATTCTTGACAAAGTATTCGTCTGCAGCGTGGCTTTATAACTAGTAAAATATTATAGGTCGAATAATCAGTAAACGCATGTTGATTATAATCCGCTAATATTGAGAGAACATCTAGCTTTCACTGCAACAACAACAACAACAAGATGGCGCCACGCCTCACACTGCCAGAGTCCATGGAGCTCCTTCGTGATTTTTTCCCTAGCAAATTAAATCCGTTTCGCCAATATATCCCCTGGTCAACCAGGCCGCTGTTTTCTATGGGCGTACTTTAAAAGTGAAGTTTATGAAACAAATCCGACGACCATCTCAGCACTAAAAAAATACCGTCCCGCGAGGTTGACGATATCCCGACGTCACTACTTCAACGGGTGGCACAGAGTACTGTGGCTAGATTCCAAGAGTGAGCCCGACGTGGCGGTCCACATTTTATCCTAAAACCCGCACTTTTATTCTTCACAAAAGTTAAAGCTTAACGGTTGTCTTCCGTAGAGTCTACTACACCTGATGATGAAATCCCGAAACACGTGTCGTGTGCAAGGTGGAAAAGTGGTGGTGTGTGTTTGGTGTTGTTGATAGTGGTTGGTAGGTGGAGAGTTGCTGACGGCCGTATTTTGGTAAGATTTAGTTTGAGTTGGGGAACTCAAACTAAATCTTACCGAAAAAACGGGAAAAATCCACTTCTTCAAGTAGTAAACACACATTATTATTTTTCGTTTTTTGTTCGCTTGTCGCGGATCTTAGCTAAGTAAAAGTTCTGACTTTCCACATGGTAATGGACTTCCGCAAAGTAACGCCTGACTCCATTAATCATTTTATTATTTAAGTTTGAAACCCTAATACAGCAAACCGGACACCATATATATTAGGTTTGATTATTAACGGTGAAGCATCACGTAGCATTACGTTATCGCTCCATACTGGATGTGGATCTCTATACAGATAACTGTCCGCGGTCCCACATCCCATTGTTCTCCAGCGGGTCCTGAATACGGGGAGCGTGAGCCGCGGTATCATTTAGGGTTACCATACATTGCATATTTTCAGGATAACATGGGTAGTTTCATTTCTAACAATAAACGCGCATATCACCATGTCTGTTTTCCGTAAGGGTAGGCAGAGCCACATATGACCTTCTGCTACGATCTCGGCACACTTTCTTTGCTTCAATCAAACTCATCTCTCTTCATACAAGTTCCCGGTTAGGGGTGTTTATGACCTGGCCTTTCTTAAGAACTTCGGCAATTTGGTCTAGGTATGTTCTCCATGCCTCTATCGACACTTCACCCCCTCCACCTCCGCAGGGGAAACTTATCACTCGTCTTTCATCCATCCTCTTTATGACACATTTGACTCTTTATGACATAAAAGAACTGTGCGAAAGTGGGTTGCTCGGTTTAAAGCTGGAAATTTCGACCTGAAAGATCAAGAACGCCCAGGTAGGCCGTCCACCACAGACGAAGATATGATTAAAACAGAAATCGAGAACAACCCACGCTCGACATTACGTCAATTAGCAGAATGGTACCTATATAATTTAATAAATGTATGTCAATATTTAAATGAGCCTCGTTTTAATTGTCCTAAAATATCAGCTCGAACTTTCTGGACAGCCTATGAGTTTGACTACTTTTTAAAATTTCTAGGTACAAAAAATAACGATAAATCTAATTAATATTACCCGTATTATAAATGATTACTTCATGTCACTTTACCGTTTATTACACGCTCAGTATTTGACTTCCATGATCCATGGTTACTCTAGCCTCACGTATTTTGAGCTCATCGAGTAAAACTATAGATTTTTGACTAGCATTCGCATATAACTCGTATAATTGCATTCTGTATATATTAAAAATAATAAAAATCATTTAGTTCGACACCACAAAGTCACATATATAGTTTACAAAGTTGTCATTAACTTTATTCATTTTTGTCCTCAATATATTAAAAACTAATTGGAAAAGGCAATGATATGTAACTGGAGATGTCCATTGCTATGTTGCGGATATTTAACTAATAAGGCAATATTGCCTGCATTTCACACGGAGCGAGTTTCAACGTGTCCTTCTTGTCACCTCCCACGTGACTCACGACCGCAACGACAAAGTACTGTTGTCACGTGAGAGGTAACTTACGACTGATAAGGGTTAACATTGCTAGACTACTTTGAAGACAAAGTTTTACGTGGGACGATCGAGTAAAACATGCCATTAAATCATATTATACAGAGCTAAAAAACTAACGCATTACCATATTGGGATCATCGACCCCACCCGAATACACACACCACCGACTACAATTAGTCAGAATTCCCATTACGGTATAGTGTGGGAGTTCCCGATAGGTTTATCTTGATAGAGAGATTTGCGGGTATATACATCAGTTTCTTTTTAAAGCCCATATATGTCCCACTGCTGAGCACGGGCCTCTCAATTTCTGAAGGAACGGACGTTAACCCACCACGCTTGTCCAATGCGGATTGGAGGGGTTACCAGACTCGGAATAAATATTTGTAATCCATACATATATTTATTCCGATGCGGGGATCGAACTCGCGACCACTGATACCGCGGGCGGATGGCCCCGCCACTGAGCCAATTGGTCGTTTCAACATACACAGTTAATTTCGATAAAATGGAAAGAGATGGGTATACCGATGAATTAATGGAGTAATTTAATCGACTACATGTATTATATAATCACGAAACCGAAAGATGCATGGCCTGCCATGGATAAACTGAGGCGAATTTGGAAGAGCCGTGACACATCAAAAGCCATTAACGCGGTTGGTGAGGGCGCTTGTTTTCCTTGTATTCCTGTATGAACCGGAGACACAGACCCTGCGATGATCTGACAGGGAGAAGATTTTTTTAGAACTATATAGATATATAGCTCTAGTAACGTGGTGTCGGTATCATGGACCGAATTCAGAAAAAACATGTTCATTCTCCAAGAACTCAAGGTTAAGCAGCACCTATTCTCCACTGTACAAGGTCGCGTCTTTACCTTTTTTTATGGGATAGAAAGGCAAACGAGCAGGCGTATCACCCTATGGAAAGCAGTATACGCCGCCCATAAACATCCGCAGTGCCATAGGCAACCTAGAAGCGTTGCCGGCCTTTAAGGAAAGTGCCATTGTGGGAGAGGGAAGGGGGGTGAGTGTTGGACCTCCAGAACTGAACCGCTCACCGGACGAAGCGCGGTAGCTAAGCTGCCATTAAGACGCTGGTTTTCTGCGGGAGTGTGTTACTTATTCTCTTATACCTATAAGATATTTAGCAGGATATAAAAGTAGGAATTGACTTTAATTTTTTTTAGCAAGGTTGCGAATGATCTGTCAGGATAGTAAGGTCAGAGTTCTGGATCCGGCTAATGCAATAGACAAATTCTGACCTTACTATCCCGGCAGATAATTTCCAAACTGGATGCGGGTAGCCGAAGATCGGGCTAGGTGGCGCTCCATGGGGGAGGCCTATGTCCAGCACTGGACTGCCGCAGGCTGTTGATGATGATTAGCCGGATACAAGAGCATGCGCGAGCGAATTTACGCGCTTTGTAAGAAACGGGGATTCTCTTTCGATTTACGCAAACAGTGATAACAAGTTGAGTCATATACGCTGCAGTACTACCATGGTTTGTTGATTCAGGTATTACTGTGCCGAAATAAAAAGCGCGATACACCGCGGATAGCTATTTCTAAAAATATTTGTCCTGGTGATTCACCGCTAGCTCTTTCCGAATCATTGGATTGGATTCAAACATAATGCAACTATTTTACTGTGGTTGAATCACAAAATGGATAAATCTAGACACACTGTAATCAGTCGCGGACTAAGAGGCGGACGGAAGGCGGTACGCCCTGGGGCTTAGGTCCTGGGGGACCTCCAAATAATAATAACTTTTTTTTACGGGGTAGGAAGGCAAAGGAGCAGGCGCGTCACCTGATGGAAAGCAATCAACGCCGCCCATAGACACCCGCAGTACCATAGGCAATGAACGTTGCCGGCCTTTGAGTAAACTGTCTTTATGGGAGGGAGAAGAGGATGTATTATTCCGAACAATACCACGGAGCTCATCCTATGGTGAAAACATGCTGCTTCATACACATACATACATATGTTTATATACTTGGTACGTACCCGACAGATTCCCCGCTGCACAGTTGCCGTACCAGTTTTGTCACATCACTGGTTGCCGGTGCGAAGTGGGCTATCTGAAAAGAAAATAAACCGTATTATTACAATGCGATTGGATTAAATTCAAAGAAGAAATATAACTTGGAAAAATTTGGTGTTTATAAGAAATTTTAAAATCAAAACTCTCAATGAGAGTGAAGAAAACTGTCATGAACTCTTGCTTGCTACCCCGTTTGTCTGACGACAAATTGGCTCAGTGGCGGGGCCCTCAGCCCACAGAGTCAATGGTCGCGGGTTCGATCTCCGCATCGGAATAAATATATGTATGGATTAAATATATTTATTCCGAGTCTGGTAACCCCGCCAATCCGCATTGAACAAGCGTGGTGGGTTAACGTCCGTTCCTCCAGAAATGGAGAGGCCCGCGCTCAGCAATGGGACAGCCCACGCTAAAGACGAAAGGTGAACCAAACTAGTAACTAAATGGGCAGGTCCACGCGGCAAATGAGGCAGAGGCCGTTCCAGAGAAATATGTCATTAGCCAACATTGGCTGGCACTATTTCTTTTCGGGTTTAACCCCTCCTGGTTGGGCCTCTGGAACTCAAGCGCTTACCGGACGAAGCGCGGTAGCTGAGCTACCACTCAGACGCAGGTTTGCTGCGGGACTGTGGTACTTCCCCGGGCGAGCCGGCCCATTCTTGTTACAGACAAATAAAATGCCATTCTTGACAAAGTATTCGTCTGCTGCGTGGCTCTACCACTTTGATGAGATAGATATTTGATTTTTTTGATCTAAAATCAGTATTTTAATGGGAAATAATTTATTATAGTCCTTTTCACAATTATTTTAACGTTTTTTCGGCATTTTGATACGGGAATCGAACCTGTAACCTGTTAATGAGCAATCGTTTCGATACTGCGTCGTTTGAGTACCATCAGAGTGTAGGTGAACTTTTGAAACAGGTATCCTACACTCCGCCGGTACAGACGCCGCCCGTCCTTGACCTTGGTCGTGACAAACCTATCCTGCGGAAACCAGAGACGCTCGTCCAGCGTCTCTGTCGCCGTATACACACCAACTTCCCACTTCCATCCAATCCGTGCAGTTCGCGGTAAATGCAACGATTACGTCATCGCCGATAAGCCGCCTATATTTTTGCCGCGCCACTAGTGATGGCGTTGTATCGTTTTTTATCGATATTTTATTTTATTTTATTTTTACAATTTCAGGAAAGTTAACAGCTAGGTATATAAAAATATGTAAATATTTAGATTGATTATAAGGCCAATTAATAACTTCCACAGATACTTATAAAAGAACATAATATGCGTATCAATAAACAAAAGCATCAGTGAACACTACACAGAATAAAAAATGACAGATAAGATACAATGCATATACAAACGTTTTTAACACATAAATTAACTTCTAGTGCCTAGACCGCAACGTACTATAAAATAAATATTATTCAGCAATCGCTTCAGCTTACTAGTACTAGTGCTAGTAGTAAATAGATCTATTTCACAGTTCATATGTGTCATAACTCAATAAAAAAACTTGAAATAATTAATGGAGTCAGGCGTCACTTGCGGAAATGTATTATAAAGATGGACAGTCAACCTTACAGTTGCTAAGAACCATGGAGTCTTTACGGTTGTCTTTAATAAAGTCTTCTACATTTGAAAATGCAATGTGTCGAGGCAAAACGCTTTGTGTTTGTAGTGAAAAGAAAGTTCATTTGTCGTTGTGAACTTTAGTTACTGTAGTGAAGTGTTGGGGGATTTGCTGACGGCCGTTTGTCGGTAAGAATTAGACTTGTAAGAATTATCTGTACACTTCCTCGCAAGCACATAATGTTATTTTTCTGATTTGTGTTCGCGGATGTTAGCAAAGATACTTAGACTGTCTTAAGAATCTTTAATAAAATTGAAGCAACAATAGTCCAAGTGATATGGATTGAGGTAAGCTAAATACCATTACCTGGGCTATTGTTACTTGATCTATGTTTGTGTGTATAATCCAATCATTGAATAGATGTAATTCATATTGTTCTGATATAAGCACTATTGCTTAGTCAGATTTGCATTCTATATGATTATAAATTACTTTTTAACTTATGTTCTCATTAAAAGAATTTTATTATAACATTTCACTAATCACAATCTCCATTCAAGTAATAGGGTTTATTTTTAATATTTAGTTTTCATCCTTAATATATATATAAAGGTATCGACATTTCATATCGGTATATCTCCTAGTAAACTGTACATGGTTACAGCACTAAAGCGTTTACGGCGAGGATTCAGTTCGCAACGCGATTCGACAGAGAATACGCGCGTGTATAAACATAAGTGTCTGCTGCTAAGTACGACTAAGGGCACGATGGTAAGTGATTAAAGCGACTCTAACATGTTATTTTATGAACCTTCATTAGTGTGTTTATAGAAAAATGTTAATAAATACAAAAAAATTGTGTATACGATGATATTATCTACTTGAATCAAATAAGTCGCATTGAATTTGATATTTTATATTTTTATCTATGCATTGCTACTGGGGAAAAGGACATTTTCTTAGTCTTATTTATATTTTACTCTATACAATAACGCGTACAGCTTGGAACAGACATTTTGTTGTTTTACGAGAAGTGTTTTATAGTGTATAGTTTTCCTCTAGTCGATTAGGCTACGGATTTTAAACACCAGAGGTGTAAACCGCGGGAAATTTAAGTCTTATTATTGGAGAAGTACTACTAAACTGCGGGAGAAAAATATTTTAGTGCAATTTGTGAAGAACTCGGATGCACTGTTTGAGACGTTGAGACCTCCCCCATCCGTTTTCCTATTGTTTACATCTTTACCCTAAGGTAGGTGACACGTCCGTTGTCTGCGTCGTTCTGCTGATGTTCAAGGCAGCGGTGGTTGCATTTAATCAGGGATTTATTTGCTTTTAATTTAGCAATAAATTTAGGAATAATTAATTGTAATTATTCAATTAAAAGCGACTAAAATAAAAATTTTCTACAGTAGGAATTTACTTTAATTCTTTATACTACTTGTTTCCAAAAATCCCATTAGTCATCGACGACCTGATCAGTGAAATATTTATAACGACTCTCGCTCCGGATCATTCCAAAGGAAAGTATTGGGAACCTTCGGATATGTTGGTTTGTGCAACTTATCTATCTATTTATCACCCAATCTAGTGCTGTGACGAGGTGTGCTGCTGACGATATATCGACGCGAAAAGCGAAAACGATGTAAATGACACAGATGTCAAAAAAAACAAAAAACAAATACTGCGTCGAATGGTCTGACACTCACAGCTCTACAACCAATAGGAAATTTAGTAGAGCTTTGAAACTGACTGTTTTTGAGTGATCAGATACAATTTTTGTCAGAAATCTTAATAGTATTTTTGGCTCTGGTGGTAGTAAGTTTTGATTTCACTGTTTACTATGTATTTTTACATCCATATTATACATACATACATACATACCATCACGCCTGTTTCCCGTAGGGATAGGCAGAGACCGCAGATCTCCATCCGCCACGAACCCGGCACACTTTCTTTGCTTCATCCACACTCATCACTCTCTTTACGTAAGCTCGCCGGTTAAGGCTACTTTTGACCTGGCCTTTCTGACGATCTTCAGCGAATTGGTCAAGGTATGTTTGCCATTGTCTTCCCCTACCGACCCTTCCATTCTCATCCACGACGTAAATTTTACGTTTCGTCGTCGATATTATGTTTATTTTGACTCTTGTCTCTAACAACTTTAAACAAATTAGTGTTTTATGCGCTACTGTTTTATTGTTTAAGTGTTGCGTTAGTGTTTTATTCCGTACAGACTTAGCCATTAGCTGAAAATTTAACAATATTTTCTGGATAGCTAGCAATAAAGATGTTACCGAAAGAATGCGGAAAAAACTATTCGAGACATGCGAAGTGAAATAAATCTCAATTTCAGTTTGTAGGCGGCCGTATAAACTATTACAACCTCGATTTAAAAATTGTTCTTGTGCGCAGTATATTTCTTTTCATTATATTATATTTTTTACCGTCTCGTATATTTTTTTTTAAAAATAAGACGGCAAACGAGCAAGCGTGTCGCCTGATGGAAAGCAATCAACGACGCCTATATATATCCATGACACCGTAGAAATTACCCACGTTGCCCAACTTCAAGGTATGTGTAGACTTATTCTTTGAAGGTTCCAATGTCGTATCGGTTCGAAAACACCGCCGGAGGTAGCTGGTTCCACAGGGTAGTGGTGCGTGGAAAGGAGTAGAGTGGTAGAGCCACGCTGCTGACGAATACTTTGTCAAGAATGGCATATTATTTGTCTGTAACATCGATGGGCCAGCTCGTCTGGGGAAGTACGACACTCCCGCAGAAGACATCCACCCCAACAATGACATTTTTTTTAAAAGCCGGTAACGCTTCTGAACTGCCTATGGCAATGCGGATGTGTATTGGCGGCGTTGATTGCGTTCCATAAGGTGACACGCCTGCATTTAGTTATGACATTACAATGTCTTTCACATGTTTTACTGCTTGTGTCTCAATTGACACAAATTACAGTCATTGGCTTTTCTATGGATAACATTTTTAAGTTTAGCTTAGATAACTAGAAACTTCTTTTTTAAAATTTTTTTTAACACTTAATTCCTAAAATCATTGTTTTAGTTAATGTAAACAGCAATTCGCGTGAAAACGTATATTTTTATGGGTATAGTTAAATTAAGGTTACGAGTATTTTTATGGTACTTTAATAAAAAAGACATTAAAAGACTAAAAATTAATAATGAGTATAACCTCCCCTTGCAGCAATTACGGCATGTTATCGTCTTGGCGTGCTTTCCACCAGGCATTTGATGGTGTCCCGTGGAATGTGTTCCCACTCAGCCGAGATCACACGTTTAAGCTCGCTGATATTTTGTGTAGGTGGTTGGCGTACTCGCCTTTTAGGAGGTTCCAGATGTGCTCAATGAGCAGTGTTAAGGTCGGGGCTTCGCGCTGGAAAGTCTAAACGACGAATTCTGACCTTTTGCATATATACATCTACGTCGCCAGAACGGTGGGTCCGAGCATTATCATCCATGTAAATGACATCTTCACGAATTACAGTCAGTGCATGTTCACAAAGGAATTGTGTTATTATAAGGATGTCTGTTATCTTTACGCATTTGGTGAGCCATTTTCAATGAATAATATCTCGAAACGATAGCTGTAAGTTACGCCCCGCCCAAAACATAACAGATGCTTCACCATAATGGATGATTTCCACGTCAGCATGGCATTCTCCTGGCCTTCGTAACACTCGCTGATGTCGGTCTTAACCATGCAGACAAATTCGAGCCTCATCGGAGAAGAGTACGCTACTTCAGTTACCTAGTGTCCAAGATAGGCAATTTCTAGCGAACCTCAATCGCGCAATCCGGTGCTCACGGAGTAACTTGGGGGCACGTGCTGGTCGTCACAATCTATAGGCTAATTTGTAGACTTTTTAGTTTTATTTTGACATCACAGGTTTGCAGGGCAGGGACTGAGGAACCCTGCATTTGCGGTTCCTCAGTGCCTGCCCTCTAAAAAATAAAACCCGCAATTCTCTTCTACGTAAAAGTTATTGAATTTCATTTATATCTTGTGTACTTTTTTATTATTCATTTTTAAAAACGTAATTGTGCTACGGGATACCTGTATGTATAATTTTTAAGTGAATATTCCATATAATCCATAAAGGGTCTCTCTCGAATTCGCTTCACCATATAGGAAGCTTGTGTCAACGCAAGAAACAAATGTCGTGGAATGCCTTCCTCATCGGGCACGTCGTCGCAAATTTAAGTCCCTGTCCAGGGAGTCCAGTCGAGATAAAGCAGGTTCTTAAAGCTCGTACGGAATACATAATCATTTTCAAAGTTGATTTTGCTACAGAGATCCTTTTGATAATTAAAGGACCTTGTCTTTAAAAGTCATTCGCTTACGAAGTTCTCACAAATTTATTACAATAGTTAATTGGTGATAGAATACACACACACACACACACACACACACACACACAAACGGTACGGTGCGTTTTTCCCGAAATTTGCCTGTCGTGCCAAAGGACGGCTAGGGGCGAGCTTAGTCACAAGCGTGCTAACCGTCGCGGGATCGGGCTCCCCCGAGTACTATAGTGCCTTGCCTCAGCATGCGGGGCTCTGCTGGAGCTGACCTCCATCCTCCCTTGCGGCTCATGGGATTCACTATGACGAATCTTAACCCGTCACGTGCTGATTCCCACGAGGGCGAGAAGCGACGAACGGAGAGCCGTTTCGCTACGATGAATGTGAGACGAAGGATGGATGAGTGTGAAGGAAGCAAGTTAGGTGTGTCGGGATCGTAGCGGATGGAGATCAGTGGTCTCTGCCTAACCCTACAGGGAGACAGGCGTGACAATATGTATGTATGTATGTTTAATGTCATAGATTCGATGGGCATACACAACATACAGACTTTCGACATTCATCGACGTATATGTGTATCGAAACTATTTGGAAATACAATCATGCATTATTTCGATGGTATCTATTGATGATAAATTTACTAGAAATAATAACCTTATTGATAAGATTGGTAATTGTGTCATAAAATGTTGAAATTAATCGTTTATAAAGTCAAACACAACGTATAACATAAGACGTTTAAATCCACTTGCTTTTTACTTACGTTCCTATGTCCCCCATGTGGGGCAGAGAGCGTCTATATATATAGAAGTAATAGTAGGAGTTCAAAAATTTATATTAAAAACATTGCTAGATGATAGCATGGTGAAGACTACTCAGGCCGTATCAACATTTATCAGGCAAACATCGACAAGTGTCGGAACAAACTTGTGTCTGAAATCCAAAAATTATTAGACCAAGTCGAGACTATACCGAGGAATAGGGTCAACGTAACTTAGTCCAATTCAACCCCAAGAAGACACAAGTGTGCGCGTTCACCACAAAAAAGAAACCAATGCACCATCCTGGGCCAAACAAAAAGACACGATCGCAGTTGGCGAGGTCAAAAAAAAATGCCGAAATCGAGCATCTGGCGGCACAACCCAATATAATCCGAGAGACAAAATCTCACCGACTTCATTGGCTCGGCCACGTTGAGAGAATGGTGGAGGATTGCACAGTCAAAAGAGCCTATATGGGTCGCCCAACTAGACGCAGTCCTGTGTGTCGCTCCAGGTACCACTGCAGAGACATGGTGAAGGCTGACTTGCGCAACCTTCAAATCTGCAACTGGCAGGAGGTGGCGCATAACGGGACACGGCGGCGTAAGATCTTTACGGAGGTCAAGATCCATTTCGGGTCTCTGACCCAAAAAGTTGGTTAATTTATATCTTTGTATGCAGCCCTAACAGAAATCTGTGTTAACGATCATTTGACAGACGGTGAGTAAATTCACTTCTATTTGGGTTAATTTGAGTTGTTTTATTAATATCTTCTTTATTTAGTGCAAGGTTGATTTTATTTGTAGGTTAGGGAGGCAAACGGGCAAGCGTGTCGCCTGATGGAAAGCAATCAATGCCGCCCATAGACACGAGCACCATAGACATTACAGATGCGTTGTGGCTTTTGAGTAGGCTTGTTTTATTAAGTTTCCGATGTCGTGTCGCTTCGGAAAAACCGCACCAGGTAGGCGTTTCCACAGGGAGGTGCTGCGTGAAAAGAAACTTCGGAGATCTTACGCGGTGTATGTGAGTGAAATCGTGGACCGGGACGTCGTCTCGATTCAGGCTACGCTCCTCTCCACTCGACTCTCGTGAGCATACGGTAGAGACCGAGCCGTCGTCAATGTTTCACATCTAACAAGTAGTGCTTCTCTTTTTTCTTCTTTTTAAGTTTGTTGATCAAATTTCAATAGAGATTCTTTTAAATTCTTTTGGCTTTTTTTTATACAGTGTCACAAAAGGTGTGAAAAGTTTTGAACACCGCGGTACACGTGTACCATGTCAATTTAATTCTCAAAAGAATCGCCCGCTCCTTCAACATCAAGCTGTGTTCCATGAATGTCATCCCAACTCTATTAGCAGAACATACTACTCTATTAGCGGCTCTATTCTCGACTCTATTAGCAGTACGTACGTGGCTAGTGGTAGAACCACGCTGCAGACGAATACTTTGTCAAGAATGGCCTTATATTTGTCTGTAGCATGAATGGGCCAGTTCTACCGGGGAACCAAACACTCCCACAGAATACACAGTCTGAGTGGTAGCTTAGCTACTGAGTTCCGGAGACCCAACCCTCCTCTCCCTTCCCCCTAACCTCCCTCACCCCTCCCATATTGACACTTTCCTTAAAGTTCGACAACGCTCCTGCACTGTCTATGGCGGATGTCTATGCGCGGTGTTGATTGCTTTCCGTCAGGTGACACGCCTGCTCGTTCGCCTTCCTATCCCATAAAAAAACAACACACTGAGCAGATGTTACTCTAGATTCGAGAGGATTTTCGCGTTAGTCTAGTAAACACGTATCTATATATAAACGTTGTATTTGCTGACGCTGTTCAACGCGTGCACCGTGTATTTTGAACCGACGATCTCTTTTGTTGACTTTACGTTGTGTAATCCATTGCAAATCACAACAGTGTATTTAGAGTGTTTTCAGACGTTATACACTCCATTGCAAAAAAAACGGGCACCTTAAAGACGTTGGCTTTTCTATGGATAATATTAATATTTTTAGTATGTCATTAGCTTAGATGACAAGAAATTTCTTTTTTATCATTTAAATCCTAGAACGTAACATTGGCTACGCCCTTCTTCCAGCAGTGCTGTAATATTACTAGCTTTTATTGCTTTTTCTGATATCTGTTTATTTTTATTATACAAACATAAATTATTCTACTAAAAATAACAGTTAAAGTTAAAAAAGATAGTTTTAATTGTCTGATAACAATAAGTCAGTGGTCGCGGGTTCGATCCCCGCATCAGAATAAATATATGTATGGATTAAAAATATTTATTCCGAGTCTGGTAACCCCGTCAACCCGCATAGGACAAGCGTGGTGGGTTAAAGTCCGTTTCTCTAGAAATGGAGAGGCACAGGCTCAGCAGTGGGACATATATGGGCTGTTAAAAAATGGGAATTAATTTTTTCATAGTTTTATTTACGTTAAAATTTTTAATAGTTTTATTAAGTTTCGAGTTAATTTGGAATTAATTTTTCATTCCCAGACTCTTTATAAAGTGCCACTAAGGCATAGTTTGAGGATTAAAACCTTTTTAGAGCTCCATTATTACCAATAATGTATAAAAATCGAAACCACCCGTTTTTTTTGCAAAAGAGTGTATTAATGACTTAAAACTTTATTCTATATAATAAATTATAAAAGAACGATATGTTCATTTAATAAATATTGTTTAATTTTGCTTTTTAATGAATATTATTGTATTTCCGAATATTTGTTGTGTATGTATTTAATAAGGTAACGCTACTCAATGTGAACTTACACTGTCACCCGAACGTAGGTGAACGCGGCAGTCAACGTGTTAAGAACGTAAACTTTAGTGTAAAGACATTCGGAACAATTATATGAATAAATGATCCGCTTCTTCAAAGAGTGCCTCTCCGACTTGCGAAGGTTGGCAGCCAATTCAGCACAACTATCCTTCTCCTTCGCGAGGTGCAGCAGTTCTGGAGCACTCGTTATCCCGGTCCACTCCCAGATATTACGTAGCTAAGGCTTTTCTTTTTCGATCAACTTGTCTCTTGCCCGCGATTTTACCCATCATGATCAGTTGCAGCGACTTGTACCTGTCATGTCTCATAATACGACCCAGGTGAGCAACTTTTCTACCTTTGACGGTTCGCAAAAGTTCACATTTTTGCTTGACTTGTCGGAGAACTTGCCTCGTCATAAGCCACCCTTTGAGTCCGACTGATAGCGAGCATCCGTCTATATATCCACATTTCGAACGCTTCTATGCGTTTTATGAGGTCTTTTTATCTTATATATGATCCGCAAAAGAGAATTATTTGCGTGAGCCAGCAATCAAAAAAGCTCTCGGGGATAAAAGCGGCTCGCGGCGTTACGAAAGTGGAGCGCCGCCCACGGGGACAAGCGTTATAAAATCACATAAAAAACATCTATTCGTACGCGTCACCGGACCCAACCGTATCACTATTATTATAAATACCCAAACACCTCACGATTTCCACACGGTACGACACGCTTCATTGTTAGTCATACAATCCACGCTCGCACGCGAACAGGTGTACGCCGAAATAGATGGGCGTACTTCGATTTGTCACTGGAGAGCTTTACCGAGAGTTAGAGCTTTGTGAAGCTCTTCTTAAGATTATTAATTGAGTCAGGCGTTACTTTGCGGAAATCCATCACTATGTGGACAGTCAAAAGTTTTACTTAGCTAAGATCCGCGACAAGCAAAACAATAACAGAAAATTAATAATGTGTGTTTTTCTGCTGGATGAAGTGGATTTATTTGGAACTTAAACCAAAAACTTACCGGAAATCGGCCATCAAGTCTCCACCCACCAACTACTATACACAACACCAAACACACACTACCACTTTTCCATCTTGTTAACGACACGTGTTTCGCTCTAACACGAGGCATCTTCAGGTATAGCAGACTCTACGGAAGACAACCGAAAAGTATAAGTTCCAAATAAATCAACTTCATCCAGCAGAAAAACACACATTATTAATTTTCTGTTATTGTTTTGCTTGTCGCGGATCTTGGCTAAGTAAAACTTTTGACTGTCCACGAAGCTCTTCTTGCCAAAACATGTTAAACTAAAGTTTTTTTATGTACACACCTAGATGGTTTGGGTACATACAGAGAGAGAGAGAGGATGAAAGACGACTGACAAAAGAAGTTAGCTTTGCGTATGTGGAAGAAAGGATCGGTAGCAGAAGACCAAGAAGATAGATAGATAGATAATTTGTTTATTCAAAACATAATACATACAACATCAAAAGACACAATCAAAATAAGAATAACGCTAAAAAATTGGAATAAAATACTAAGAAGAAGATACTTTCTTTTCTTTACTTTAAAGGCAATTAGTTATAACTATTATGCCAGTGTCAAGTTAAATATGATAACATCAAATCTCTTGAAATATATACTAGTCAGTTTATCACGTTACGTCTTGATTTGTGGTGGCTATTCTACCAAAACCTTCTATGGACTTTTTCAGTCAACTTAAAAATGTCACTATACACGCATATGAAATAAATCACTTCACTTATATGCCTTAATCAAACTACAGTGTATAATACACCACCACAATTAAACAATATAACTGATTAATATAAGATTATGAAAATGCATGAAAAATACATGAAAACCCAACGTCAGTTATGGTAGTTGGCGGGAAAAGTCAAGAACATACTTAGATCAAATTGCCGTAGTTCTTTAAAAAGCCCAGGTCCAAAGTACTCTTAACCAGCGAGCTTCTATGAAGAGAGTGATGAGTGTGGATGTAGCAAAGAAAGTGGGCCGGGATCGTATCAGATAGAAATATGTGGTCTCTGCTTAACCCTACGGGAAACCGGCGTGATGATCTGTACGTATTCATAACGCTGATGAAGTGAAATTAGATGAAACATAGTAAGCGTTCCGTGCCGAGATGTACCGCTTCGGTCATTTTTCGTATTCGGCTACACTATCTAAAACAGATAACTCAAAAATAGCCAGTTGCAACGCTGTACAAAATTTTGTTGTTCTTAGAATTACGAGACTTAGACCATTCGACGCGGTGTTTTTCTCTGATCTGAATATGCAATAGTTGCACATTCAGGAGCAGGCGTGACACCTGATAGAAAGCAATCAACGCCGCCCATAGACATACGAAGGCTATATAGGCAGTGCAGAAGCGTTGCCGGCCTTTGACAAACCTGTAGGCTTGTTTTTTGAAGGTTCCAACGTCGTATCGGTTCGGAAATGTGGCTGGAGGTCACTGGTTATGCAGGGTACTGGTGTGTGGAAAGAAGTTTCGGGTAGAACGCACTGTACTGGATCGCCATTCATACAGATGGTGGGAATGAGACTTCCATGTCTTCTCCTATTATGACTTCTATGTCGTATCTTTACCTTCCTTCCTTCTTACTTTAATTCTTTGCTTTATTCATTAATATAAACTAGCACTAGATTTATAAATTTTTATTCCGAGTCTGGTACCCCCCCCCCCCTCATTCGCATTCCCTTTCCTACCCTTTCCTTTCTTCTCTATCCTCTCCACCAATCCACGGTCTGCCGTGCCAATGGATGCGTGGCTAGGGGCGAGCTTAGTCGCAAGCGTGCCGACCGTCCCGGGATCGGGCTCCCCCGTGTACTATAGTGCATTACCTCAGCATGTGGGGCTCTGCTGGGGTTGACCTCTATCCTCCCTTGCGGATCGTGGAATTCACGAAGATGAATTTTAATATACCTAATTTGTTAAAAAACGACGACAACGTGGTTCGCCACCCGTCACGTCCTGATTCCCACGAAGGCAAGAAACGACTAATGGAGAGCCGTTTCGCTGCAATGAATGTGAGAGGAAGAATGGATGAGTGTGGAGGAGGCGGAGAGGGTGTGCCGGGATTGTAGGGGATGGAGCTCTGTGATCCTTGCCAACCCCTGCGGGGGATAGGCGTGAATATATAAAAATAATAAACTAGCAATATCTAGCGTTTCGTATCAAGCCGGCAACTCTGGAACGCGCGATCACAATGCTTCCCACGCGTGAGCTATTTCAGTTTGGGGTTACGTCGGGAACGATGTTACACGGTGTATTTGAATACAATCGGTGGATTTATTTGCATAATCAGCGGTTCGCTCTTATATTCGCATTGTTTACAATGACATTACGGACGTAAGAATCGGGATTGTCTTCGTTTACTGAGTTTAGTGTTTTGCACATAATCAAACTATCGGCTCACCTATCGGCTTGATCCTCTAGCGCTGCGGAGGGATGTCTCATCTCTCAGCATTTTTTACAGCTTTTATCGAGGGCAGTGCTCTGAGGAATTGTTTGGAATAATTCCCGCCGCCGAATTCCACAACTGCACAACTCGCCGTAAAGAAAAGTTTCATCCCCATCATCTGGATGAGTGGCGATCTACTACGGTACGAAACTTCTTTCCACTCACCACCACTCTGTGGAACCAGCTGCCTTTGGAAAGACCGTCTTTCCGAACCGATACGACATTAGCACCTTCAAAACACAAGCCTACACATACCTAAAAGGCCGGCAACGCTTCCGTGAATCCTGCGGTGTCGCGGTTGTCTGTGGGCGGCGTTGATTGCTTTCCATCAGGCGACACGCTTGCTCGTTTGCCCTCCTATACCATAAAAAAATATATATTATTTAAAATAGGTAAACTATGCAATTTAACTAACGCCATATTTTACACTCGCGTGCTCCAACGATTGTCGGATCTCCGACAAACATGACCAGCCCATTGCAACTTTAGTTTGCTAATTCGAAAGACTACGTCGAGTGCTGGAGTGGAGACTGCGTCTTGGCAAACGTAGTGTGGAACCCTGCTAGATGGTGCGTCGATCATGAGCAAAGCGGCTAGCAGAAAGTAGGTGCGTGAAGCCGAAGATTGGGCTGGGTGGCGCTTTTTTGGGTGGGGGAGTCTATGTCCAGTATTGGACTACTGTTGGATTGATTGATATTTTACAAATGGACGCTAAAAAGTGAAAACGCTGTAAATGACAGATTTATCAAAATTGTTTTATTACATATCAGGATCAGGTAAAAAATACTGCGTCGAGTGGATGGAGTCTCACGGTCTAAAAATAATAAATACTAAAGGAAGGACCTTTAGTATTTATTATTATTACACACATTATTATTTTTCTGCTTTCATTTGCTTATCGCGGATCTTAGCCAAGTAAAAATTATGACTGTCTATTTTAAAAAAAATAAATCTATGCTTTACTTTTGGTAGAGTTCTCCTTTTCTGAAGAGTGCGCAGTATTTTCTTTTTATATTAAGGCCATATAGTGGAACATACAATGCCTCCACGGGTATGGATCTCCCCATTCCTGGAGGAATGTTTAATACCCACCACATTAGTTCAAGGCGGATCGGCGGGAATGCAGTATAGATACATGCTATACCTTTTTGTATTATCAAAAATGTCTTCTATGCAAAAAGAGCAAGTAGCAACATAATCATGTACACAGCTCTCTCCACTGGTGACCTTGATATTCTAAAAGAAGCGTGTGTAGGTGGGGAAAAAGAAAACTCGATTTATCCAATGAACTAAAAGAAAAAAATTAAACA
>JASFAT010004000.1:0-170550 GCA_031353405.1 Baronia brevicornis
TATAGATATCAGAAATATTAAGGGCACTGCGGATAAATTGTCTGCATTAATTATTGGATAAAAAAATTAATGGGAGAAACGAAGGAAGTTACGTGTATACGAATAAATTCTTGAATTAATTGTACTCTAGAGCTCATTGGCTTTCAAACAATATGGTACTGTTTATAGACTGAAGCTTATGGATATTTACGACGTATACATAATTAACGTATAACTTATAAAAACTAATGATTAAAAAAATTAGAAAAATAGCAGCAATACACGTTTTTTTTCTTCATTTCCTATATATTACATATTTCTTACTCTAGACCATTTTTACTTAATCCCTAAATCGGGTTTTGTGCCGTAGTTTAATCACATTTAGACAGCAACAGCTTAATTGGTAAGACTCGACCTTACGATCTGAACGTCGTGAGTTACGAACTCTGTCTGTGTCTTCCATTTAACTACTGATGTAAACCATATCCAAGTACAACCATTATAAGCTTATTTGGAATGGTTAATAAGAATTCTAGTAATATTAAAAAATTGCTAGCCTTCTTTTAAATAAAATACAACATATTAATAAAGTGTGATATTATAATATTTTTACATTGAATTTTACTTAGAATATAGAAGTAAATTATTATACACTGTTGATAATTTTATAGAATACTTTATACTTTTTTTTATTATACTTTTAATCTCAGCTTGACTGGCTGCTTATTCGCGATCGCAGAGATGTTCGAATACTCTGCACACTTTTCACAATTTTAAACGGTCTTTGTGCTTCTGTATATCTGAAATCAAAGTTCTAATACCTGAGGGTTTCCAATAACATCTATCTCCGTTCCACGGATAATCTCAAATTCTAAGTCCTTCTCACCACTCTGGCTTTATCTCCAAATCTTTCACCTTAACGGCTATAAAGCTTTCGAACGACATTCCTCTCGACATTAAAAAAGTCTCAAACAAATTCATTTTTAAAGTCAATTCCAACAATTTTTGTAGTCCTGTTCATAAGGATGAAACTATTTGCAGCAAGGTGAATATTTATTTTTTCAAATTTTTATTTTATTTTGTCGTCAATTAGTGTATATGTAGTAGTGTATGTATGTATATATCTATGCATTAATGTGTGTGTATATATATATATATATATATATATATATATATATATATATATATATATATATATATATATATATATATATATATATATATATATATATATATATATATATATATATATATATATATATATATATATATATATAAATATATTTAAATTTACAACATTAGTTTTTGATTTTCTTTTATTCAAGCTGCACCACCTTCAAACCAATTTTTTCAGTTTCGCCCGCAGGTTGACTGGTAGAGAATGCCCAATGGCATTGAGTCTAACTGATGTACATTTTATGCAAAAAGTTTAAATAAATAATGTCCTGTGACATGATACTGAAACAAACCCAATAAGGAACAAAATATAAATATTTTACATTGTGATTGTTTTGTGCATTAGGATATTTTGTCGTATGCTATCCCTTGGTTTTATCTCGTGTTGTATAAGATTGAGAGACGAGCAAGTCATCTAATGCTATATCTTCATTTACCAACACCAACCTGCATATTGCCAGCCTTATTGATTAATGAAATCCATATCCTTTTAATAAAAAAAGAACTTGTTAATACTATTAAATAGCGACAATATACATACATATATTAATTGGTTTATTATATGTATATATATATATATATATATATATATATATATATATTAATTCCTTTATGTATTACGCTTTATTTTATTTTTTTTTTATTTTTTCTTTATGTTTTACGTAAATCTTGTAAAAGTAAATATCCATAAGCTTCAATTTAAAAACAGGACCTCATTGTTTGAAAGCCAATGAGCTTTACAATAAATCAATCTATTTATGAATTAATTCGTATTAATTGGGTTTTATCATTTTAATAACTAAAATTAAAAAGATAAGCAAAGAATTGTCATAGACTTCTTCTAAACTGTGTGTGTGTGAGCCAGTGATATATTAAAAAATTGACGTTTTAAAAATACTTGTAAAAGGTTGTATAAATTTTGTATTTACTACATGAACCTTTCAATTGACATTTTCTATTTCCTTCGGCACGCGAATCCAATTCTCAACTCTGTATCGCAATACTTGAACGACGCAACTACAAGGGATATTAAATTTAAAATACACCAAGAAATGGGAGCTGGCATTAGTAAGTGAAGAAATGTCAAATATTTCACCGATATTTTTCATTTATTTTCAATTTTCCCGCTTATGATCGTTGGGAATGTCGAGTATTTAACGCTCCTATTCCATCGGTTCTATTGAGAGGAAAATATTTAATAAGAAAGATTTTCTTTAAACGCCCCGCGATTTTACCGTTCTGTGGAAATATGTTGGAAACTACGGTTTATCAAATGTGCTGTGTGCTTCCTCAGTAAAATCGAAGTAAAAATAATATTGTATTAAAGGAAGCGTAAGGATGAAAATAAATTTGAACGCTTCTCATCGAGGGACCTTGTTAAATATTGTGTTGTTACTTTTGTTACGGTATATAAAGGAGCTTATTTATGGCAGTGGAAGGGAGACGAGTAAGCGTGTCGCCTGATAGAAAGCAATCAACTCCACTTATAGATATCTGTAACTACAGAAGTATTATAGAAGCATCATTTGCCATTCAATCTTCAATAACTTTTAATGCTTCAACTTTCAATCCCATCTGCAAAGGGATGCAACCAATTAAATTACAAAACAAACAGATCTATACGACCCCTAAACTTTCTATGAACTATTTCAAAATAAGGCTAGAAATGATTGGCCAACGGCTAACGAAGAACTGCAACGGTTACTGGGCAAAACTCCTCTTCAATTACCGATCCTCCTTCTAAGCATGGTAACTGTGAAGGAATCGTCCCAGCTTGGAAGAGGTCTTCATCTTGAACTGAGATAAACTGTCGATTTTATGACTTCTTTTATCAGCTTCTTTACTGAATTAAAATTATTACGAGTTAAACGTATTTATGAAACATTAACTGAACGTTACAATTTGAATCTGTAGATCACGTACAGTTATGGTACGTAAGGTGAATTTATTAGTGGTAAAGCCACGCTGCAGACAAATGCTTTGTCAAAAATGGCGTAATATTTGTCTGTAGCATGAATGGAGTGTCTCGCCCGGGGAAGTACCACACCCCCTCAGAAAGCCGGCGTCTGAAGTCTAAACTACCACGCTTCGTACGGTAAGCGGCTGAATTTGGGAAGCCCAACACCCTCCCCCTCCCTCTCCCACTCCCTTTCCCATAATGACACTTTCCTTAAAGGACGGCAACGCTCCCGCACTGTTTATGGCGCTGCGGATGTCTATGGGTGGCATTGATTGCTTTCCATCAGGTGACACGCCTGCTCGTTTGCTTTCCTATCCCATAAAAAAGTCCCCTTAAATTAGTGGCAAATATATTGTGTAGGCACAAAAAATTAAGTCGATAATCGATACATTCGTCAGCACTATATTAAACAGTGCTGACGAATGTATCGATGATGTCGTAGTATATAACATACCCTTTGACAACGACAAAAGCATGGCATTGTATCTCATGAAGTGTAAATAATAAATTTTGACATAAATTGCAATACATTTATTCATGTAAAATACGGAGAGATTTAATTAAAACTGGATTTCTTCTTGAATGTCGAGACTGAAGTGCTTTTGACTAGATCTAATATAATCATAAAGACAACAGCTCAAAGACTCCTTTGACTAGAACACCAAGAGAGAATGAGAGAAGATTTTGCAAGGTATTGTTGGAGCGTTAAGATGAAGGCGAATACGACCATTAAACTACCGACTGAAAAGGTACCGCACAAAAGTGAGACCTGTAATAAATTCCCGTATTGCAGGCTAACATCATTAAATAGAAAAAATCAATTTTAAAAAAAAGCAATTTTGGGAAAAGTATGTCCATGTTTAATTATTTTCGTCAACGTATTAAGTATACATCAGCAGTTATAATTTATATAGTAATAATTATACATTGCTTTGGCATTTAATAATTTCATTGCAATAAAAAAGGCTAAAATTAACCCTATAATTTTTTGAACAATAAAAGGCTATGTTATAGTCAATTCTAGGACAGTTCTCTTGAGTTTGTGTTACATGCTTTTGAAAATCTTACAAAGCTATCTTGCCAGGCTATTGGTACATTCGTGCTCAAAAAATTAGAAGTTTAAATATTATATAACAGGTATTATCACTCACTCCTCTAAACTAGAGAGGTTAGAGGAGTGAGTGAATAACATTAAAGATTTAATATGAATGCACCGTGAAAACAGAATAAAGACTGATTATAGCAACGTTGACAGTCAATCAATCGCCCACATACTAAAGATTTACAACCTCCCTACCTCACCCCTCATGTCCCTTAAGGGAATTTTCTTTGTCTTATTTCGAACGCTAATTTATATCTTGAAACTTCTACGTGAATGCGTCCCACGATGTGTCGCAAAAGACAGAAGGAAGCGTTAACGCATGCCAGTTCGTTGACAAAAAATCTCCACAAAAAAAAAGGCATGGAAACCTTTATGCTGGGGAATATTCTGGGAAGATACATGAAGTCAACAAATCTGATATAATGCCTTGAATATTTTTATTACTAATACTTTGCGGACTTTTTTTTAATTCCTTCGATTTTTTCTTGTTACAACTGCAATGGTTTCTGTATTTTTAAGCATGATTGATTTAAGGCATTGGTAAATTGTTGAACAATAAAAAAGAATCATATCATCTAATGATATGTTATCACTATTGCGAGATTTCAGGTTCTAAAATCACTATAGGTTGAAAACACGCTAAACGCTAAAAAACTAGCCGCCATTATGGATACTGAAACCTCTTACTTTTATCAGCCGTACAGTTCTACAACTGAACTACTCGCCGTAAAAACAAGTTCCATCCCTACCCCCTGGATTTTTGATCTGAAGGTTGACCTGAAGTCTTCTAGCTAGTCTACAAACTTGCGATCCGGTCGTTATTTTCTGCAACGAATAGTGCAACTATGGATTGGTCAATATATTTACATAGAATTGTTTATTGGTAGTTTTAAATTCAACATTTAAGCTTTGAGTGAGGGTAAATACTTCGATATATTCAATAAAATAACAACAATAACTTGACCTTGAAATAATCACGATGGTCGCTTATAATTTGGACTACATTTTAAAGTCGAGTACACACAATAAGGAAGAGGACGGGAGGTGTCAGGCCGGCTCGCGCCTTGGTGTCGGGGTGGGGAGTTGGGGTAAATGGGCTCCTTTGATAATTTATTATTGAAACCTTGCTTTTATTCTTTCCTTTTGTAATATTGTCTCCACTCGGCTTATTTGTTCCGGTGTAATTTGTTTGAAAATTTTTCTATTTTCATTTTCGCATTATTATTTATTTCGTTCGCGGTTCGCTCGTTATCGAAGATTTATTACATTCTGACATGATTTGTACAGTACAGGAGAAAAGATATTATAAAAACATTTCTGAATGCAAAATCATTAGATACTTAATAGTATTAGTTACATCTTTACGTGGCAGTATTTCTTTATTCTTTAGATTTTATGGACTATATATATATATATATATATATATATATATATATATATATATATATATATATATATATAGCCTATTATTGGTACACGGATGCTCGACCCCGGCCTCCCGAGCTACACACATACTACCGTATCACTCCTTATCTTCCGTTGCCTATCTGAATCCATCTTTCTCCTGCCCTTCCCTGTCCTCTCAATCTTTTTCCCTTCCTCTCCGCCAATCCACGAACTGCCGTGCCAATGGATGCGAGGCTAGGGGCGAGCTTAGTCGCATACGTGCCGACCGTCCCGAGATCGAGTCTCCTCGGGTACTATAGTAACCTCAGCATGCAGGCCTCTGCTGGAGCTGACCTCCATCCTCCCTTGCGGCACGTGGGATTCACTATGACGAATTATGATAAACTTAATGTGTTAAAAAGACATCAACGTGATTCGCCATCCGTCACGTCCTGATTCCCACAAGGGCGAGAAGCGACTAACGGAGAGGCGTTTTGCTACGATAAATGTGAGAGGAAGGATGGATGAGTGTGGAGGAGGCGGGGAAGGTGTGCCGGGATCGTAGCGGATTGAGATCTGTGGTCTCTGCCTACCCTTACGAGCAAAAGGCGTGACGATATATGTGTATGTATGTATATCAAATTATTTATATTTAACTAAATACACGTCTAAAAATTATTATTATGTTTGAACTATTTTCGCAGCCAGCTGGGCGTCAAGAAGGGAGAACTGGTATAAAGGACTTTATCCAAAGAGTGAATTGTTTTTTCCAAGTCTCCGTTGGGCCGTGGTTAATTTATACAAACTGCTTACGTATTATCGATATCGGGCCAAATTGAAGCCAAAATTTAATCTCGAGAAAATTTAATGAAAACATCACCTGCGCTATCGGTGTTTATAAATGTTCCTCAACAGTAATTGTGAGAAAAACACCGCTATCATCTGCACTGACGGTCACACAATTTTGGCCCTACTGTGCCAAGATGAAGACATAAAATTGTGTGCAGTATCTGGCGTTTCCAAGGGGCTGGGTGCATCAGGGAGGCAAGGTAACGGAGGGATACGCAACAATAAGCCTCGTTTGATAAATTGCGATATTGTTGGAGTCAAAATATCCAAATAACATGGACCTGCGCTTTTTTCTATTGCACTGGCTGAGCTTCGAGGAAAACAAGGAGATAAAATTTATTTTACTTTGGTTATTTGCACAGAATTTTTCTCATTGATGAATTTATGTGTAGTTTTGTTAGTAATTTATTGAATAGTGTGTCGGTTGCACTGGCTTGCTGTACAGTTTAGAAATGCTCGCCACATAAATTGATAGGTCGAACCGTTAGTAATAAAGAATTTCATCTTATATATTGTTATTTTTCACATTATCTTATATACTGTTATTATATAAAAACATCTTATATATAAAAACAAATTTTAATGTAATGCGATACAACAATATCTTTTCATTTCTACTCAATGCCCCGCATAGGGTGCATTCTCATTTTAAAACGTGACGTTCTGAAAACAAACTGATAATGCTTAAACTATCCTTATACTTCCAGTTCTCTATAAATGTCGTCTGTTATTGTATATAATTACTATTAGGGTACTCCAATAGTTATATTTATGTATATATATCATAATCGGACCACAAAAAGCGGTCGATGAATAACTCAATCTCCATGCGAATTATCTGCGAAATTTCAATCTACATCGCGTTTATCGTTCCCTCTCCTCTTCCCATACCCCGGCCAATTGAATGTTAGTCACGTACGGTCGACAAATCAAGGAATAATTTGTTTTCGACAATTACTGATTAGTTAGCTAAAATGTAAGCGTGTCTTAAAGGATTTGAGTTTAATAAAACTTTTTACAATCATTCTTATTATCTCACCTGGTCACTAAAACTCTTAAACTTAACCAAAATGTCTTTGGATACATTTTGAAATGAAGAAATCCGCCACACACCACGTCATTCAAGTTCCCTACTGAAAGGACAATCTGGTCACTACTGAAGGGACAATCTGGTCACTACTGAAGGGACAATCTGGTCACTACTGAAGGGACAATCTGGTCATCAATGAATAGACAATCTTGTCACTACTGAAGGAACAATTTGGTCACTACTGAAAGGACAATCTTGTCACTACTGAAGGGACAATCTTGTCACTACTGAAGGGACAATCTGGTCACTACTGAAAGGACAATCTTGTCACTACTGAAGGGACAATCTTGTCACTACTAAAGGGACAATCTGGTCACTTCCATCATAAGGCCAACTTTGGCCGTGTTGTGAGTCTGATTTGTTAAATAAACAAGCCTAACAATGTTTTATATTACTAGAACTCTTGTTAACTATTCTAATAGTCAAATGGAAGATACAAATTCACGATCTCAAATCATAAACACGATCCTTAAGCTCTCACTGATTGTTTCGATCTTGATTCAAATTCTTGATAAAATTAGTGCTGGATAGTCTGGTCATAGGGAAGTGAAGAAAGTCGAAGGTGGCGTACCTTTCGCAATAGTATACAACAGCTCACTGCTGAATACAGGTATATCTCAGGTAAACATTGAAACCTTAAAAAAACTCCTATAATGATCCTTTCCTTAAAGACCGGTAACGCCTCTGCACTGCTTATGGCTCTGCGGCTGTCTATTAGCGGCGTTGATTACTTTCCATCAGATGATACGCCTGCTCGTTTGCCTTTCTATTTTCATATAAAAAAAATGTCTACGGTGTTGATTGCTTTTCATTGTTGCATATACTTGCTCCCTATCCCATAAAAAATAGTTTTGGGGGGACTTCTTCATAATCAGTTACAAAACCAGAAATCTTGCATTCGATTTGTGTAGGGGAAGACAAACAATTTTTCTTCACATTTGTGTATAAACCTATAAACTTCTTTAATAAAAGAATATTATTTGATTATTTTTCTATCGTTGCTAGCACCAGCTAATGCCCCATAAAGCGGAATATCAATATCGCCAATACAGCAATAGCACCGCTTGTGCGTGCATCTCATTAAATTCATAAACTACCGCACCCGCTAACTTTGCACAAGGATGCAACTTTAAATGCATTCATCGCGTTCCCTACGTAAAATAGTTTCACCTGATATTCAAACCGCTTCGCTGGAAGTTGTGTTACGCTATTTTAAGTGCATGTAGACTCCATGCAGAAATGTTATATTGTGTAGAATGCAAAAGTTATGAATTCCGCGGGTTCTAACTCCTTATAACTTTTGCTGTCGGGTGTGCATACATTGCAGGATTATTGATAAAATTGTAATTCTTTTTTTGATGGTATAGGAAGGCAAACAAGCAGCGTGTCGCCTGATAGAGAGCAATTAACCACATTTATAAACATAACACCAACTTTGCCGGCCTT
This sequence comes from Baronia brevicornis, assembly GCA_031353405.1. Classification (NCBI taxonomy): domain Eukaryota; kingdom Metazoa; phylum Arthropoda; class Insecta; order Lepidoptera; family Papilionidae; genus Baronia; species Baronia brevicornis. The sequence goes on from JASFAT010004000.1 coordinate 8,989, forward strand.
TGAGAAATGTATATGCTTGTGTTCTGAAGGTTCTAATATCGTATCAATTTAGAAATAGAATTTAAGGTTTCAAAGAGTAAGGTTTTACCTAGAAAGAAGTATTTTGGCCAGAAGCAAAATTCTTACAATAAAACGTTTTCCTACCCACATTATAATCCTAAGATTATTTTTAACCAATTAAAATTAACCTTATCTTCACAGATACAAACCGAATACAGATAGATATAAACCGAATAGAACACGATGGAATAAGACTATGAATTCCAATTACGATGCTTATTCCAATAATGTGTTTGATCACGAGCTTGTACGAACAAACTTCGCGCGAACTTGCAATGGTCGTGGTTGATGGCTTTATATTAGGACAAACTTGGGTGACACACTATAGTAATATTATCAATAACACGTATTTCAATTCTACCTAGAACATGTAGTAAAATTAAATATAATTGAAATTAAGCAACAAAAATATAACAATCACATATAATTGGCAAAAAATCCAAAAATTCAAATTCATATTCCATAGTTTATTAGATGTCATGGACTATATCGAATGTTAATTGGTAATTAAGCATCAACCGCGGTTTCATAATTATTATGAATGAAAATGAAACAGCCAAAGCTGTAGAGCTTACAGACATTCTCTCATTATTTTATAGTGATAGGGTATCAGAAAAAAGCGCTTGATTATGTAGAATAAAATATAATTAAATTTAATTAAAAACGGAAGATAAAAGAATGCAAAACAGACAGACAGAGGGTAGACTCGCCTCTATAAGTAACCACCTTTTTGTAACAGGCAGTCATATGTGGTAGACATCGGCCTTCTTGATGAATCTTCTAAATGAATTAATTAAAATTATAATTTTTTGAATTTTGCTAAAAGTGTTGCAACCTTTAAGTAAAATTGTAAATGATGTTAAGTCGTACTCGAATACGCGCAATACTAATAATTATCAAAATTGATATTTGATGAACGCTTATCGTCTAACAAATACTACAACAAAGGGAAATTTCGATATAATTCTACTCCTATTTCTTATTCTCAGAGTGCCTATTCGACTAGCAAAGGTTGACAAGCAATTAATTTTATTAAAATATTAATTAATTTTAAATTAACATTTTGCTTTATAAATTGCATAATTTTCATTAGCGTTATTTGAATTAATTATTACTACTGCTGCGTAACTAATGGTCACATATTTAAAATTGTGGTTTTGTTACATATGCACACAAATATTTACAATCCCTCAATTAATTCATGAAATTGTGCAATTTGATTTATAACTTTGGTAACATTTAGCTTTATTTTTGACTTCGCATATTATTTGTTTACATTTATTATGAATATGTTATGTGTAGAATGATTAAATGGGCACAAAATTGTTGCTTGTTCGATAAACAAACAGCGATATCTTCTTTATACAAAAATTTATTCAGCCTACAGTGATATTGAAAATAATACTTGTAGTGATGTAGATTCTGGAACAGTTTATAGATTCATGTTGACGCAGAAGATAATGCTGATGCACAATCTACAAACATCGATATCTTCTTTGTACAAAATTTTGTTCTATTTTGTGATATTAAAAATAATAGTTGTAGTTATGCAGATTCTGGATCAGTTGATATAGATTCATGTTGTATAGAAGAGAATGCCGTTATATAATCTATAAACATCAATATTTTCTTTGTACAAAATTTTGTTGTGCCTACAATGGTATTGTTACGAGCTGGGGTTCGGGGATTAATTTCCTATTCACATTAACAACTAGTCTTGACAAGCCCAGCGTGGAACGCCCCCCGGCTAGATGATGCGACGATCTACTCAGAGCGGCTGCCAGAAACTGGATGCGTGAACCCTGAATCATGCTAGGTGGCGCTTCTTGGGAAGGGCCTATGTCCAGCAGTGGATTGCCGCAGGTTGTTGGTGTACAAGTGTATATACAACTAGTGGCGTGACAGGTACACTACACAAATATAAGTTTATACTATGTTGTAAAACTGTAACTGTAATCTGTAATCATTTCTGTTTTACATGAAGTATTGAGACACGCAGACTCAAGATTTGTGCCTGTGTGTGTGCTGTGTGTGACCTAAGAGAACGTTGTTCGTTAGCGACAATTGTAGTCTTAAAACACGCAGGCACAAAATTTGTGCTTATGTGTTGTTTGTGTGTGCATTTATGTATGTTCGATTATTTGGGATTGGCTAAGGCTGTTCTATGAAATATTATAGATATTGATAGATTGATATTACTTTCTTACGGCACTTAAGATTAATGTCTGTTGTTATGTAGTACAAAATGTATCTATCCGGTATTAGCACATTAGCACATAAACGCTGGCAACGGAGCGCGAGGAGGGTAATTGAGGCCGTCAGTTTGCAGGCTTCAGTATCCGATGTCTAGATTAGCCGGAAACTTCCGATTTTTTTTTTACCGAACTTTTAACCGTGTTATATTTCAAAGGCAATTAATTTTTATTGGTCTTATATCGCACCATGAATTGATAACAAATTATTTACAAATATAAATTCTCTAGTACTTAGATACATATTTGTAAATAATGAGGAAAATCTCATGAATGTTGCATACATCACGAAAATGTGAATAGTAGCTTATGTACTTCGCCCACTCGACGGCATTCAATTTGCTTAACGTGGGTAGGTCTAGTAAGCAATATGTCAGTTTTATTTATTCAAAATAATAATAAGCCTAAGAAAAGCCACTCTTTGCTTATAGTTCCCCTAAAGATTTTTTTCTTATGGAGCAGTCAAACAAGCACCTGATAGTAAGTGATTACCGCCGCCCATAGACGTTTGAAATCCAAGAGGCGTCACAAATGTGCTGTCGGACTTTTGTGGACACATATGCAGTCTACATTACAAACAAAATTCCTACCACGAACTTACACCGTTCGTGGTAGGAAACTGTGGAACGATCTACCACCTACAGTGTTTCTAAACATGGTCGACATGGGGGTCTTTGCAAGATGTAGAGTGCGACTGAGTCGCACGGTGGTGGCTTTCCATCCATCCACGTGATAGGAATGGATACACAATTAAAAATATACCTACATACATAAACGAGTTTGTCGCTAAGCAACGCCGGCAATGCTTCTGCAATGTCTATTGAGCGGCGTTGATTCTTTTCCATCAGGTGACACGCCTGCTCGTTTGCCTTCCTATCGCATAAAGTGCCTATGAAGTGGTTACACATAATGAAACAATTACTGCGTACTTTTTAATATTTACATTTTTTGTACTGTTTACGTTGTTGACCTTAAGGCCTTCAGAAAAAGAAAACCAAGACCCGCGAGCAAAACACCACAAGTTGCGAACTGAAAACATCCCACATATCTCATTATCAAACAAACAGAATAATATATGATAAAGGCTACCCGGAATTCGGTCTACCCGAAGGCCACACGAGTCAGTCAGTGTACATACAAGTCCTATCACTTATTATTAATGGAGTCAGGCGTTACTTTGCGGAAATCCATCACTATGTGGACAGTCAAAAGTTTTACTTAGCTAAGATCCGCGACAAGCAAAACAATAACAGAAAACTATTATAGTAATGTGTGTTTTTTCTGCTGGATGAAGTGGATTTATTTGGAACTTAAACCAAAAACTTACCGAAAATCCGCTATCAATTCTCCACCCACCAATCACTATACACAACACCAAACACACACTACCACTTTTCAATCTTGTAATCGATACGTGTTTTGCCCCAACACGAGGCATCTTCAGGTTCTCTATTGAAGACAACCGAAAAGTTTTCGTTTGTCTTCCGTATTTATCATTCCGGATCTTAGCTAAGTAAAACTTTTGAAGTCCTATCACATTTTCAACTACTACATACCCCATAAATTTTTCCTACTATACATCAAACGCACATGCAATTAATTTTCCGCTGCTATAAATATCAAATCATACATAGATTACTAATTTTAATTAAAATTTCAAATTAACTTCAAAAACATTTGGCAAGTAATCGTTACAAAGCCTTTTTACAACGCCTCAAACAATTACAGAAACGCGGCCTGCCGGCAAACTTGACAATCAGCTATTCGAAGTAAAATTATATAGCGAGCAATTATTGGGCCGGAAAGTGCGGTGAGAGCAACCGCTGATATAAAAAAAAATCGCTGGAAGTGTTCTTAATTATTTTATTATAATGTTTTACTTTATTTTTAAAATAAACGTATACTGTGTAGTAGCACACAAAAACAACATACAAGATTCTTATAAAAAATTAAACATATGAAATTTAAGTCAAAAGAATATTTGTCTAAAATTTTAAAATATTTTGGTAAAATTAACAATTCATTTTATTAAAATATTTTGAAAGTCAAATTCAAGTAGTCTTTATTAATTCAGTATATAGTGAGCTATTCAGAATATAATAATAGAGTTACAATACATACGTATAAAATGACTCAATCCCATCTTGCCTAAACTGTCAACCTCACGGTTGACGATCGATTTATGGCATTATCCTATACTAACATATATTATACAATCTTAATAATAAGGCTAGACTAGGCCATCGATAGCAACAACACCAGTGTGACACAGGCGGTATCATCACTAATACGTCTGACCAGCTTTATGGTAAATCTAGGCAAGATTTACCATAAAGCTGGGAAGCGAAACTTAGCAAACACCCACTCTTATATTAATTATTACGCACTCCATAAGTGATTTCACGCTTGTATTAACAATTGAACGAACGAGAATGACTAATGAATACGTTTATAAAATTATTCATGCTTAATAAAAAAATATATTGCCACTGTCTATTCCAGTGGTTTATAAATTAACGTTCATCAGGGTGGTCGGAAATAGGCAGTCCCTTCTTACCCACCCCATGCAACGGTTCAATCGGTTGATTAATACAAAGTTGTCCATTATTATAATTGAGGTATCCGAGTTTGGCGATTCGTTTTAATTGATAATTTCGCAGTGGTTTTGTCCACGATCGATGTCTCTTTGAAATTTCTGGTTTTGCCATTGGATTTCACTGCGATAGGGGCCCCCACTTCGTAAAGTTTGAAATGGCTGACGGCTACTTCAGCAACTGTTTCTTGAGTGATTGAAATAGAAATCTGAAACTGAAAGGCGTTGCGAAAATTATGAATTCATAACTGTAGAAGTAATAGTAAATAAAGCCAAAGGCATAGTAAACCAACTATAATACATAGGCAGATGGTACCATGTCGAAAGAAATTACCTAAAATGTAGGAGGTGAAAGATGAAATTAGAATTTGAAATTAAAAGCGCTATGCAATGAAATATAAATATAAATTCTTATTTGAACAGTTAGAACTTTTACTTAACTAAGATCCGCGACAAGCAAATAAAAAGTGGTATTGTGTGTTTCGTATTGTTGATAGTGGTCGGGAGGTTTTACTTTAAGTTTCCCGTAAATCCACTTCTTCCAGTAGAAAACACACATTATTATTTTAATGTGTTTGTTAAGAGATTTTGTTTGCTTGTCGCGGATCTTAGCTAAGTAAAAGTTCTAACTATTAAAATAGTAATGGATTTCGGCAAAGTAACGACGCAAAGACTCCATTAATCATCTTAAAAATTCTTATTTTTACTTCCAACTATTTCTACACAAAAATAATTTGAGAACGTTATACAAAAGCTAATGAATACATTTTCTTTGCCTTTTTCACATTTAATTAGTTGATACAGTCAAAGAAGTGTACTCTGAAAAGACTCATTGTAATGCTTTCAATCTTTGTTCTCAGATACTGTTTCCATTGTGCAGCTTTGCAACTACGAAACAAAAGTTTTGAACTTAATGACATTTGTAAAACTGACTGTTCCTTGAGATGGACATACCAGTATTTGTCTTTAATACAGTTCATGGTATCGTTGTAAAGTTTCCAACTGTACAGGCGAACTTTGGAACTATGCATTTGTAGAGATAATTAGTATAAGATTTAATGGATTTTCTTTTTCACTTGGAAGCATATTCAGTTTATTATTGTATTTTATTATATATTTATTAATTTATTTATTAACTTAATTTGTTGAAAATAATGGCGACGTGGTTCGCCACCCGCCACGTCTCACTAGGGCGAAAAGCGACTAATGGAGAGCCGTTTCGCTGCGAAGAATGGTAGCGGATGGAGCTCTGTGGTCTCTGCCAACCCCTGCGGGGGATAGGCATATATATATATATATATATATATATATATATATATATATATATATATATATATATATATATATATATATATATATATATATATATATATATATATATATATATATATATATATATATATATATATATATCACACTATGTGTATATTTATATACACACATAGTGTGTCGCAAGTGGACTAACTAACTAGGACAATGATTCCCAAAGGCGTCCAAACTCACCACCAACCGAAATCCCTGAAGTAGGCGATACCCTGTACCTCGGGGCCCACTATTTATGTGTTATGCTGTGTGTGTGTGTGTGTAGATGACTAAACTAGATGCATGCGGCTTAAGATCAAAGTGCTAATAATTGTCAGTGAAAAGACAATCGTTGGAGCAGACAAGTTCTAAAATGGATACCGTATCTTCAAAAATGTTGAGTAGGATCCCCTTGGCTAAGTGACATATTTTGGGCGAGGCCTCAGTAGACGCTGCAGGCTAATAATGTTTATCTAGCTCATAGATGTGTGTGTGTGTGTGTGTGTGTTGTGCTTGTGTATATAAGTAGTAGAAGTGTTCGGTATATGGGTCCATCTCTGGTTATAGCTGAGCTGGCCATTGGAGAGTCAGGGATATATCTTACTCTGAATATATCAGTTTATCTGTGGCTATCAGGTTTTGCCTAGTTGAGAGATTTGCTCTAATCGATATGTGCGGTTGTTGTGCTAGCAAGTTTAGACCCGGGAATTTAGTATCGATGAACGTGACAATTTATGCCTAATTTTGGTTTAAGCTGTAATAAAACCAGTTTTTATTTCTAGCAAATATTTTGCACTTGATATTTTGCTATGGATATTAGATATATAGATATACTGTAGTGATCGCAAAGAGAGAAACGTCAAGCAACGCAATTTTAAACGAAATAGCTTTTCTCTTTCATCCAGTTGGTCCCTTGAAATCTCCGATAGGCGACCTCCGCAGGAAATGACGGGAGAAACTTCGTTCTCAATTTGCCGAACGGGTCTCGGAAACTTTCCCGGGAAATTAACTAGCGGGATTCTATTGCGGGATTATCTTTGTTTATCTTCAACGGTATCGTTGTAATTAGGTTTTTTAGACGATCGTTACGGGAATGGCGGTGTATTGGCTGAAAGTTTTTTGTCTTTATTTTCGGACGATAAAAGTGGTGAATCTTTATTTGTTTTTTTGCTGATAATATTGTATTGTCGTTTTATTAGACGTCTCAATATAAGATATAAATTCTTTTAAAATATAAGAGACATGATTTTCTTTTTCCCTTCTTTGGCTATATAATACCTATGCCTAGCACCTTAAAATATAACGTAAGTATGCAACTATACCACCATACCTATGACAAAAGAAAGAGTTATAATTTTTTTTGTGATAGAAAGGCAAAATAGGCGTGATGGGAAGCTATCAACGTCGCCCAAAGACATCCCCATTGCCATAGACATTCCAAAAGCGTTGCCGGCATTTAGTGTTTTATTTGGTTTTCATTTAAACAAAAGTGTGTAGACTAGTATTGTTGTTATTTTATATTGAATTAGGAAGCAAATAATATTCTTTTTTTAAGTTTAAACAATCTTATTATTGGATATCCGAAAGGTAATGTGTGAATACATTAACCAACCAATGTCTCTGGTTGTATAAGGGTCTCCAGTAATGTGTTTTGTAAGGTACTTTACTGTATGAACACGTGTTATTCCATACGTGTATAGACAGGATGTATGCACGAACAACTACCCAACTCGCCACGCGTCACATGCGTCGCCACAGTCCGTCGGCAGTACTGTAGTGATACATTGATAAATGTATTAAAACCTTTTATTTGAATATATTAAAACCTTTTATATTATATTACTTCTCAATAAATTCATAATTTTAAAATTTACGAATTTAAAAAGAGGTAATATAATCGACGACCGATTGGCTCAGTGGCGGGGCCTTCCGCCCGCGGACTCAATGGTGGCGGTTCGATCCGCTCATCGGAATAAATATTTAGGATTTATAAATAATGATTCCCCCCCCATCCGCATTTCTTTTCCTGCCCTTTCTTTTCTTCTCTATCCTTTCCCTTCCTCTCCGCCGTGCCAATGGATGCGTGGCTAGGGGCAAGCCTAGTCGCAAGTGTACCGACCGTCCCGGGATCGGGCTCCCTGGGTACTATGGTACCTCAGCATGCAGGGCTCTGCTGGGGATGACCTACATCCTCCCTTGCGGCTCGTGAGATTCACTGAAAAGACGAATTTAAAATACCTAATTTGTTGAAAATGATGGCGATGTGGTTCGCCACCCGTCACGCCCGTAGCGGACGGAGCTCTGTGGTCTCTGCCAACCCCTGCGGGGGATAGGCGTGAATATATATATATATATATATATATATATATATATATATATATATATATATATATATATATATATATATAAAGAAATAAATTCTTTTGTAAAAACAAAAACATTCATTCGACTGACGTCTTTCAACAGACATGTCACCCATCCGGCATAAGAAAATGACATATAAAATGGAAATTGATAAACTGTGAATAAAGTATGAATAAGATATAAATATACAATTAAAGGAAAAATATTGAAAGTATAGAACTAAATTAATTAGAGAATATTATTTATTATTGATTTGATAGAGAACAAGATAAACGTATAGCCCTTCAGTGCACAAATGAGTTATATTTGTTTATATTATATGAGCGCGCAAGAATAAATTAATATTATTAGAAAGGGAAAGAAAGAGAGTTTTAATAATAAGAATAAACCCCTTAAAGATCTTGTGTATCGCCGTAAACAGTACGACATGTCCGCCGTACGCTACGCTTTTTACCGCTCACTCTTTCAAGTCTAAGCAAATACGTAAGATGGCAATTCTTTGCAAAACATAATCAACACCAAAAAGCGAAAACGTTGTAAATGTAATATAAAGCAGCAATTTATTCCGAGTCTGGGTGACTCGGAATAAATAATACCTAATCGTAGGATTTTCTTCTTCTAATCTTTCAGAAATTGAAAACTATGTCCAGCAATGGGACATGTATGGGCCGTATGGGAAATTACCAAAAAGGTGTTACTAAAACTAGCTTAATTAACCACTTGAATCATTATTTTCTAGCACGAATACTGTTGCAATATTCCAGCGCTACTGTTACCTCCATTATATTTCCAGCATTTGCCAAAGGGAAGCGTCGCAATTCAGAACTCGGCATAACTCAATTTCCAGGCTTTAATTGGCTTCGGGTGCCGCGTTGTTCTTGAGCAAACTTTGAACAACGAACACCATTTTCGAATGCATCTATGATACGAAGCTAGAATTATATTGACTATTCAACTCTCTTAAACTTGTATTTTAATTAGATTTCACGACTCTTTGGTCTATTTGAAATACAGTTATATTTATAATATTATTTATGATCATGATGAAGCTCATTCTTAATCTAATTCCTATATTAATGTCCCTATAATGCTTGTCATATATCAAAAATTTTAGGACATACATTTGATTTTTAATTAGATTTTACGTTCCTTTTGTCTATTTGAAATATGGTTCTATTTTTTAATATTATTTATGATTATGGTGAAACTCATTATTGACCTAATTCCTATCTTAGTGTCCCTTTGATGCTTGTCATAGATTAGGAATTTTAAAAAGAAATGGGTGGGTAAACATGTATTAATGAGACCTTTAAAACTTATGAAATTTGGCAAAAATTTGAATTAATATTTTTTAAATGCGACCTTACTACACTACTACCTTACCTTCTTAATATAACCCAGTAAATTTGATACTACGCTTCATTTAGTATGCGTTGGGAACTGAAGGCCCAAAGAGGCCTGATAGCTTCTTAAGTTAACTTAAGAAGCTATGAGGACTCTTTGGGCCTTCAGTTTTCAACGCGTACTAAATGAAGCGCAATAGCAAATTTTCTGGTTCCCTTAGATTTACTCACTAGCCTTAATTATTAGCCGCGTAGTGAATTTAAAATGATAATTACTAATAATATGGTACAAAAATATAATACAAGCAGATACAGTCAGCAAGATTTTTTTGCATTAGGTTAAAACGTAAGCATGTCTCGGGATGAGTTTCGCGCGCGTATTTAGCGATGTTCACTTAACCTCATTGTGGATGTCAAGCGGGTCAACGGCTGACCCCGATTCCACCTGCTGGTGAGGGGATGTAAGTACGCCAGCCTGAAAAAGCCTATTCACCCCGCCATTCAAGAGACCTAAGTTTCATCGGCCGGGTCTGTCGTCAGAGTACACTTGTTGCTCGAAATGAGGGCTTCCGTCAACATTTTTGAAGGCAGCATCAAAAGAGTAAACTTAAAATTGTCTTTAGAATCGTACATTTTTTTCCATAATTTATTCTAACTTTGGACATGTAGAACATGTACATATGTAGGCTTAGTAAAATGGACATCATTATTGAATTATTTTATGCAATAGACAAAACTTAATTTTATATGACTTATGGTGCCATTTATTGACAGATAATGTTAGAGTAATGTTGATTTATAAAATAATTATAATAATTGGATTTTTTGTAAAATATATTATTTATAGTTATGTTAAATTCATATTAATATGTATCGTCAAAATTTCAATTGTATATTGATAATTGTTCTGCAGAATTTTCATTTGTTTGTTCTAAGGAATTTTGGAGAAAATCTATTTTTATATTTATTGCCAGGGTCTTTGTTCGGTGTTCACTGTCTTTCTTCGCCTTCTCGATTGCGTTTATAAAAAAGTCCAAATTCGATTGACTTTTATTCCGATTCAAACCTTTGCGTCGAAATGTACGAGTTCAAACTATCGGACGCTTTTTTACCTAAAGATGGATGTAAAGATCGTAACTCATAATGTAAAATAAATTAATGTAATTACTTTATTTGTTAATTTAAATAGGATTTAAAAGATCAAAACTGATCTTATATGGTACACTGCTCTAATCTCTAGGCTAGAACTCCCAAATATGAACTTCTTCCATATATAAATAATAACAGCTTTACCTACAATTAGTTGGTTGGCCAATCTTCATAGAAGGTTGGTAGGCTTTATTATTACAGGGCGACCGTCCACTTGGCAATTAAACTAAAAATAGAAGAAAACCTCGGTCACAGGTAATTAGGCTTTTTCATGAGAACAGCATGCCTAGCAATTTTAGGGATATATTCGGTGCCAAAATAACTGACTCATACATTATTTTTATTTTTGTGTATTACAAACTATGGTCTCTTTTTTTAAGGAATATGTAGGAATGCAAATGAACAATAGTATCGGTTTATGTAAAGTAATCAGCGTCATTTGCAATAATATAAATATTGCAGAAGTGTTGCGAGACTACATAGTTGTAGTGTTTGATCGACGTAGTTGACGATACTTGTGAGAGAATCGAAATCCATTTCTTTTTACTGTTATAATATGTATACGTAAACAATGTAAAACGTGTATTTATAAATATAATAATGAATACCTTCGTCTTTCAGTCTCTTTTAATCAAATTCATCGACCCTTATTGGAATTTAGCTCGCTTTTAACTATAATTTTGATAATTTTCTATTAGCTTTTTAACGGTCTGGCAGAACTATTATAAATAGTTGTAAGAAAAATCTGGTATTTGATTCGAAACGTTTTTGTAGAAATGATTTTAAATTAAGCAGCAAAGGTGAGGTTCGCGCTTACGATCTGAAGTCGCGTATTCATATATTCCATTGCACTATTGATATGAACAATTTCCTAGCACTGACATTATTAACCCTTATCAGTCGTAAATCACCTCTCACGTGACAACAGTACTTTGAGGCGCGGTCGTAAGTCACGTGGGAGATGACAAGACGAGACATAAAACTCGCTCTGTGTGAAATGCAGGCACTATTGCCTTATTAGTTAAATATCTATAACAGAGCAATTGACATCTTCAGTTATATATCATTGCCTGTTCCAATTATTTTTTAATATATTGAGCCCAAAAATGCATAGTCATGAAATTTGTATCTGTAGGTAGCTACATCGTGATACTCGCTAAGTTGTAGAACTTAGCGAGTATCACGATAATCACGTATAAAAAGCGACCGATATGGACTAACATAGTTGGGATTGGTAAGAAAAATTCTAGTATATTATTAAATAGTCTATTTTAAAGAAAGAAAATATAAATTATTTTTTTTAAAAAATGCCAATTGGTGCATCCATACTATTGGCTCCCAGTTTACACCATTCTTATCGTTTTTCTCTTATCTCTCGCATAACAGCGGTAACGAGGCCAAAGTTCCACGTTCAGATACCCTCGTTAGCCGTCCTCAAACATTTGTTATAGTAGTTTTTATCTCTTTTAACGAATTTTGTTTATACTTTTTATGTTCCAGTAGTGTACGGAGCTCGAACTAAGTTAATTCGACATATTGCCTACGTTGTACGAAAATAAGAATTTATGGCGTTCACTGCGATAACTGGAGCTTTTTTATTGTATTATATATAAATGTCGGAAGCTTGCTATGAATTTATTGGTTATAATTTTTTTACGTATAAAGGGGCGACCTAAATGGCTTAGTGGTGAAACTACTGCTTTTCGAGTAAGACGCTGTGCCGATCCACCTTGGGTAAGCGCAGTGGATATGGGAATTTTGTGAATATCCATTCTTCCAGAAATTGGGAGAACATATGCTCAGCAGTGGAAAATACATATGTATGTATATGGGCTGTAAATAATGATATTAGGAGGCCACGAACGAGTTATTTCATTGTAAGTCGTTACCATCGCTTACGCCAGGCCCTTGTAGTGATGAAACTTTCGTACACAACATATCTTAAATAAATTGCAGATTACTTGGGTTATCGATTAAATTAAAAGGTTATAAATTTCACCTGTTTTATTAGTATATAAGTTTATTATTTAAGGTAATATGTATGCATTTTATCTATTGTTATTAACAGTTCATATATATGTTACACTGCTGGGCACGGGCCTCCCTCTATATTCATACGTACACATCGTCACACCTGTTTCCCGTAGGGGTAGGCACAGACCGCAGATCTCCATCTGCTACGATCTCGGCATACTTTCCTTGTTTCCTCCATACTCATCACTCTCCTCATGCAAGCTCGTCGGTTAAGGGTACTCTTAATCTGGCCTTTCTTAAAAACTTCGGTAATTTGGCCTCCCTATTTCTGGAGGAATAGATATTAACCCATCACGCTTACCTAATTTGGATTAGCGGGCAAGCGCCACCAAATTAATGAACATTAAAATAAATAACAAATCGAGATGCATTATTAGTCTATTTTTTTTTTATTCAGCATCTTTTTGTAACTTGAGCTCTCGCCTATCTTGTTTTTTTCGATATAAAACGACCAGACTATCAAAGCGCTGGAAAGATGCGGATAAAAGTTGTTCAGACTGTATCTACTGCGTTGCATTTTTTTTTCATTCTATTCGAATCTGAAAAATTTCCATCAACAGAACAATATGCGTACCTCTAGCGTAAGCGATCACAATCGCGGTTTTCTCGTTGAATGGCTTCGTTGCGGAATCCGAGTGCGGGTAGTTTCAGGTTTTTTTAGTTTAACTAAAAAGAACGTACCATGCTTTCACCACATCTGAAAATGTACAAAACAAATAAATCAATATATGAAATTTTTCCTGCTTTCGGTCTCATCTTAAAAATAAAAGGAACATTTCGGTGGTGATAAACATTACAACAAATTAGCTCCGCGTTGATTCATTTTGGGATAAAATTAAAGTAGATTAATCGTTTTATAATATCAAACAAACCGGCTTTTCTGTTTTCAAATATAAGCTCTAACATATAAACACACAAAAAATAAATGATTGAAAGTTTAGAAATTTTATCATCATCACTGTCTGCTTGATACATGTATGTCTCCCAAAGGTAGCCTTCTCTTCGGCTGCCTTTCTTGCCACTCTGCGCAGATCGTCGCTCGATCCAACAGTTGTTGGTAAAAGTAGTGTCATGCAACGTTTGCAAAGGTGCGGTCTCCACCCCAACACTCGTCGACTCCGACGATTTTGAGATGATGTGATGCAACTTAATACACGAGTTCAGCTAATGGAATTCTGGAAGGTAACCCAAAGCCTTCACTATTATTTATATGTTCCACTGCTGAGCACGGGCCTCACCATTAACCCACCACGCTTGTCCAATACGGATTGGACACATTCAATATATATATATATATATATATATATATATATATATATATATATATATATATATATATATATATAAATTCGCAATTTAATCTGTCTGTCGTTAGCGTTTTCAAAAGTCCTTCCGATTGCTCTAGATTGGAATTGGGAAGCGTCCGTGGAGGTCGTTGTGCTTGTAAGAGCCAATAGTTTCCGTCGGAGCACTCTTGGATCGGCCACGTTGCAAAATAACGATGTAGTTTAATCTCTAACTATGAAATTGTTTTCAAGAAAGCACTGCTATGTACCAATAATATTTATCGAATTATAAATGCATATATATATATATTTATATATATATATATATATATATATATATATATATATATATATATATATATATATATATATATATATATATATATATATATATATATATATATATATATGTGTGTTAATGGTAACGACAGATTGAATTGCGCTTTTGCAATGTGTCCGACACACGATTATTTATATAGTTTCTACAAATGTTGGTCTGCATCAACATTCTAATAATATTTATCACGTTCTGGAGTACTCGTTATCTCGTTCAACGCATTATTATTGTGTAGCCAAGACTTCCTTCTCCTTTTTCCGATCAACTTGTCTTTTGCCCGCGACTTGTCCTGACTTTTGTGCTGAATTGGCTGCCAACCTACGCTACCTGGAGAGGCACTCTCAGAAGAAGAAACTTTGCTCGTGTCCACTCCTTTAGACTAACCTTCAGCTGCACAACGTTTGAACATAACACATATTTTGGCACGCATCCGCACTTTTTACATTAATATCTCTTTTTTATTGAATTGCAACGCAACTTTTACTTTAATAAATCCACGCGTAAAGCTATAAAGCTAAAAATAATATTTTTTCATAATATACAAAACACTTGAGAACTTTTAATGACATTGTTATATTATTCCCTACTTATACATATATTAGTCTTAAAATTAAAGAAATATATAATATAAAATGATGGACAGCATAAAATGGCGAGTTTTTCCAAGTTAGGATACACTTCTGCGGCTTTACTTGTGCGATTCGTTCAGCCAAACTCATTTTTGTCCATTTATACACAACCTTAGAATTTATTTACGATATTTGTATGTTATAATGTCACTCTCGTTACACGGAATTCCATTATGAGTATACTCATACTTAATTACACTTAAAAACTTTTAATACAAGTCTTTTAATGTGTTTTGTTTAAGTGCTTATTGTGTCGATGATAAAACAATAGTGGACAATTACATGTCGTGAGAGAGCCCATGGAAACCTACGCGTATAATCACTCGGGCGTCAATCCGCCCTCCGAGCAAGATCTGTCTATCGTTGCCGGATGTACAATAGACAATTAATTGTTGCCTATTTCATAGTGAGTTATTTTACGCTTTGAGCACACAACGAATGTTTTCTTATTTGCGATTATTATACGTCGAGAAAATAAATATAGATTGATGTCCTTTTGTTAATTGGTTCAGTTATGGTGACATCTTTTTGGATCTTGTGAAAGTGTACCCTCTGCGAGATCTATATTTTACTGCTTTTTTATAGATAAAGGTAAAGCAAACAAGTAAACGTGTTGCTTGAGGAAAGGTTTCCATACTTTCGAATTACATACAGGCTTGTTTTTTCAAAGTTCCAATCGTGTATCGGTTCGGAAACACAGCTGAAGGTAGCTGGCCCAACAAAGTGGTGGTGCATGTTAATAAGTTTCTTGAAAACGAACTGGATAGCTGATGATACGAGATGAAATACTGTGTTTTCCAATAATTTCCTGCTTTCAGTATGTCCAAAAACAAAGAATTCTAACCTTATCGATGCAACATTAACTGTAACGCTCACCTGTACGTGGTGCATAATACGAATTTCCAAATGTGGTTCTGACTATATATCCCACTGCTGGGCAGGATGCAATCCCATTCCTGCAGAATAAGGCATTAACTCACCTAGTGTGTTAAATGAATAGTCATATGTATTTATCCAGATGCAAAAATTAAAATCGCAACCATTGACTCCGAAACCGGTAGCTTCGCCACTGTGTCAATAAAAACTACTAGTTATATAACCAAAAGGCGTTGCGGATGTCTATGGCATGCTGTGATCACTTACTAACAGGTGACCTGAATGTTTGTTTGCCCACTCTGCTATAAAAAAAACAACCAATTTAAACTTAAAGCTAACCATAAATGTCAATGACCAGTGTTGGGTGGCAACTCATATGAGATGCCTGAAATTGCTGCCGCCTGTCCGCTTGCCCAGCTTTCTGGTTATATTAGTCCATTTCTGGACGGAGGCTTCTCTCAGTATAAAATAATCCATTAGTGAAACAGTAAAGGCTTTTAATTGTTCTACAATCCATTTAGAGTCAGGCTTTAAAAAAGGCTTAACGTAAATTTCATTCGTATATATTGGTATATACCATTCCATGCAATTTTATTATTGGAAACCTTTGTGATATTTGTTTGAAATTTCGCACGAAAATAAAAAAAATATGAACAGAGAGCTCTTCTCGAAATTGATAGACGCGTGAATATTGAATTTTACACCCATTTTACAGTTTTTAATTTAAATATATTGAATGCTAAAATTCAGAGTATTTCCAATATCAACTGAAACACTATTTGATTCCTGTGTCAAAAAATCTAAAAGCGTCGGTCCAATATGAAAAGTATTTAATAAAAGTTATGGTATGAACAATAAACGGTCGTTCATTTCGATGTTATCATTACTTCGATTTTTCACCTGATCCAATCAAATATGGAAGCCGAAACCACTGACGGTCCGTTTCCGCGCGGAATTTCTCTGGTGGATAGAATTCGAAATGAAGAAATTCGCCGGAGAATCAGAGTCATCGATATAGCTCTTCAAGCAGACGGAAATAGCAACGATTTCTCCGAAAATCGACAATCGTTGGAGTAGACAGATGCTGGAGTGTAGACCGTGACTCGGCAAATGTAGTGTGGGACGCCACCCTGCTATATGGAGTGACGATCTGCGGTAGGCGGTTGGCAGCCAGTCTCTGCCTTGCGCAGAAAATCGGGCTAGGTGGCGCGCCTTCAGTGAGGACTATGTCTGATATGAGGCCGCGGGCTGATATTGAATCAAATATGCATTCATAAAGTATTGATGAAAAATCCTTTATTTATACACCTGTTCTTGATACCGCAACTCACTCTATATTATTAATTTAATAAAACATATAATAAAATAAAATATAATATGTACCTATATTAATGTTTATGTGCTTCTTTCATGCATCTTCGTGTGCATTTGCACACATACACGCACACAGACACGCACATTTTACACGCTAATAAAGCCACATTAAATACCATGTACTCTGGGTACATTAGCTAAACAACAAAAGTGACTCTGATAGACGGATGAGGACCCTATCGTCATTATATTGATAATTGTGATAGTCCATTGCTGGCCATAAAACTCGTCCTCATCTGATCTTCAAATTTACCCATCTAGTTACTTTCAGCCGCCCTGCGTAGATAGCCGTTCCATGTAACTCATGAACGCTACGCCCTAACATTTCTTTTAAGACTGCACTTGCTTTGAGCCTAGCGTTGCGTTGAATGTATTCTAAGCGTGCGGTTCCCAACACTTCATAATACAGCGAATCAAGCTTTCCCAGCACTAATTAGTCGCGTGTCTCGTTCAAATTGAATACATCGCACAGTTTGGTCGTGCATCATAGACCCACTCGTAAACACACAGTCCTCGTTGTTCAAAGTTCGCTCAAGAACAACGCGGCAACCAGAGCCAATTAAAGCCCAGAAATTGAGTTCTGCGGAATTTCAGATTACCTTTCTCTATGCTATATTCTGGAATAATAATTGAGAGAACATCTGTTTCCTATGTCAATAAATAAACAGTGTCACAATATTATACATAACTATATGTTTTATACTATATGTTTTAGCCTGATCTGTCCCACTGCAGGGCAAAGGCCTCCTTTCTTTCTTTCCACTAGTCTCTAATTTGTGCTATCTGTTTTCAATCCCTGGATTGGATGGGATCCCAGTGGGATTTCAGTTCATCTTGTCATCTCTTCCGGGGTCGGCCGTGGGGTCGATAGGTGTTGGGGAGCCAGTCTGTGATAGTCTTGTTATACATAACTTACAAGAAACATAGAAACAATAATTGTAACACCAACACCTTATCCCACGTTAGCCCACTGTTCAGCTTCTATAACACGATGACACAAGTATGATTATATTTGTGTCATCGTGTTATAGATACTCATCTTTAACCTCATATGAGCAATCGATTCGTCTTGCGTTGTGCCTATAACCAGGGGTCGTTGAAACTGCACCATCACCGGACCAGAGCAGATAATATCCATTAAAACCCACGACCCTACACACCGTGACGGACCGATAGCATTAATAGTTAACATATTGTGTGTTCTCGAGTAAGCCCGCATCTTAGGGTGGACTTTAGGGGACTTGATAAGTAACCAACAGGCGATAAATGATATAGAAAAATCGTAACTGCCTACCGCTATTATATCAAACAACCATCTGAAATAGATTACCATAGATGAAACTCTTTTTTATGCCATTTTTTATGGAATAGAAAGGCAAACGAGGAAGCCTGTCACCTAATAGAAAGCAATCAATGATTTATTTGAGAACTGCATTCAATGTTGAATATTAGATTAAGTTCGCTTTTGTATTTAATTTTATATTAATTAATAAATTTATACACTAAATTAAAGGGGGCCTTATTTCCAGAAGCGAACCACCGGAGGTCGGTGATGAGGGTAATTGTTATATTGGGTTTTGTGAATGTAATTAATTAATACAATTTATTTGTTACATAACACACACGTTTATTTTTCAACTCTCACAAACAAAGACAAAAAGAACACCATTACATTTGTAAGTAACAACTGACTACACATCTTTAATATGCAGTGTTTTTCTTCCGCCGATACAAAAATAATATTATAAAAAGGCTTCTTAGTATGTTCCTTGTTTTTTTTTACGTTTTATATAAACTTAAATTTAAATCCAATCACCCATACCTACCCCAAGTTTAATGTTACGTTCTACAATTCAACCATATATGTAAGTTTAAAATGCAAATAAACATTTAAATCCTGCATTGCTCCACGAAAGATCAATATCATTTGAAAAGGACGATAATCAGAGAACAGAAGAGCAATATTAGAACTACTGTTTGTTTATTTCGAATTGTCTTTTCCAGGGCAAAGCGAAGCGAGACCAGTCCTTAGAAGAGCTACGCACGCATATCCATCGTTACTACAAGCCACTGGGTCGTCAGTTCGTAGTTCTCTTCCCCGAAGGTGGCTTCTTGCATAAGAGAAGAGAAATCAGCCAAAGGTGCATAAAACGCGATAGTTGTGATACATAGACTCTTAATTTAGATCTGGTGTTTTATGGCTAACATACTTTATTGGATATATGAATAGAAAAACTTATTACAATTACAATGGAAAATTATTATGTTGTAAATATTTTGGGCTTAGATGGGAAGTGATTCCTGCTACTCGTAGACACCTTTAACACGATAGGGGACTACTAATACTTTTCTGGGTCTTCAGGAATGAAATTAAAAGTGATAGAAAAGTAAAATAAAATAATGAAATGGTGTTAAGCATTCCATTCAACATTTCCCGAGCATGCAATGGCAAAGTAATCATTCCGAATTCGGTCTTATGAATAACCGAGCATTCATATGAGATAAAAGCAATCCGTGGTGTATCATAATAAAAATTAGATACTAATCAAAACAACCGTAGCGGTTGGTGTTGCCTACTTATAAAAATCGATACCACTTATTTCAAAGTTAAAGCAATCTGGCATAATACTAAATGCTCAAGCTTCAATTTGCATATTCAACATCAGATAGTATTACCGAAGGCCTTACTAAGGGAATAGATATAACGTTAAACAAAGAGGGGATCGATACGAAACGACCGAAGACATTCGCCCTCAACTGAACCCATTTATAATAACTTTTGTCAGAACTTATCAATGAAATCACATTGAGTTTAAAGATTTTAGTGTAACATTTTTATAAGTTACTAGAAATTCGATAATAATCTCAATAGCATATACTTTGTTTGTCCTGTAAATCCTCCTAAATTGCAATGACATTTTTTTTTATGGAATAAGAACGCAAACGAGCAGGCGTGTCACCTGATGGAAAACAATCAATGCCGCCCATAGATTTCCGCAGCGCCATATGCAGTGCGGAAGCGTTGCCGACCTTTAAGGAAAGTGTCATTACGGGAGTGGGAAAGGGAGGAGGAAGGTTAGATATAGGGGGAAGGTGTTGGGCCTCCGGAACTCGACTGCTCATCGTACGAAACGCGGTAGGTAAGCTACCACTCAGATGCCGGTTTTCTGCGGGAGTGTCGTACTTGTCCGGGCGAGCCGACCCATTCATGCTACAGATAAATATTATGCCATTCTCGACAAAGTATTCGTCTGCAGCGTGGCTCTATCACTATTAAGATTAATACATTGTTGTTCACAAGCGCGGGAAGGTTCTTGAATTAACACGACTATTTTGCAGTTGATAGTGTTGAAGTTCTTTCTAATACTTTGATAATATATAGTTTTAATAATTATAAAGTGAATGACAAACGACAGATGGAAAATAAAGACATCACCTGTACCTCTCAAATGGACATCACCTATAACTTTTTTCAGTAGAAAAAATGGGCCGGCTCATTCTATGAAGTGTCTCTCATACTTGCACGAATTTTTTTATTCGTTTTTTTTTTGTAATTCAAAGGTTTGCCGAAAAGAACAATCTTCCCAAATTGGAGTACGTTTCCTTGCCAAGAGTTGGCGCTATGAAAGTTATAATGGAAGAAATGGGTCCATATAGGGATGAAGCTGCTAGTACATCAAAGGATCATACAAAGAAAGGTATTCACCTCTTTTTATTGTATTTTAGATACAATTCTTCTCTGTTTTTATTCTTCCATACTTTGTAAAATATAGTGTAGTGTCATAGAATCAGACGTAGCTCTGCGTAAATCGACTATAAAGATACAAAAATAGTTATTAATTTTATGTTATGATACGCTTCTTTACATTTTTTCTTTTTCGTTATTAGTTTTAGTAATGGTTTTGGAAATGTATATTTCGAACCGATATGACATTGGCACCTACCAAAAACAAGCCAAGGTATGTGTATTTAAAGGCCGGCAACCCTTCCGTGACACCTGCGGTTTTGCGAATATCTATGGACGGCATTCTTCTTTGCTTTCCATCAGGCGACACGCTTGCTCGTTTGCCCTTCTTTCAAAAAAATCAAAATTCGGAATCAATAAAATTTGAATTATCTACATGCATGATAACTCTCCGGTGGATAAGATTTGAAAATTAGATATTACTAGAGGATGAAAGTCAGCTACATATCTATTCTCTTTGAGTTAAGAAACACAAGTAACAGTCGGTTGGTCATGTGTGTCGTAAAACTGATAACTATCACTGCTGAAGCGAAATTGACGTCTTGGCAAACATAGTTGCGAAGCCCCATTGGTTAAATTGAGGCTATGATGCGTGCCGAGAAGCAAACAAGAACGGGTAGCGTGAAGGCCAAAAATGGACTGTGGAAAGCCTACGAGGCCTAGGCTATCACCATCGACCTGTGACAATTGATGTTGAGACACGAAACGTTTTTTTTTTTTTCAGATAACAACTGCAACCAAAACAACGTTAGCAAGAGAGTTATTAACAGCAAGACTGGAGAAAGCATAGATTGGATTTTGGATGTAACCATTGCGTATCCAGATCGGATTCCTTTGCATCTTCAAGATATCGTATGCGGCATCAGACCGCCTTGCACTACGCACTTGCATTACAGGCTATATCCTAGCAGTGAGGTAAGATTAAAAATAACTAAAAGCTGGCTAACGATACAACTTCGTAGTTCCGCTTCGATATACGATTTGGATTTATTGCTTCAATATGTTTACGGATCGATTTTTCATTTTTAATTTCATAATAATGATATACTAACCGGGTTCAATGTGAAGGTTTAAGTGCACGAAATATACATATGTATATAAGTGCCTAAAGCGTGCGATCAAATGCACTAATCTCGTGTCTAAGTCATTTTTAACTAAAAAAGCCGTGTATTTCGATATGAAAGAAAGAGAACTTCAATTGAAGTACTAGTAGTAGAAAGATACTGAATTCAGTATCTTTTGAAGTCAACAAATATACACAAATTCACGTTCACACTTGTTATTTGTGTATATTTGCTGGCTCAGTGGCGCGGCTCTCCGCCCATGGAGTCAATGGTCGCGGGTTCGATTCCCGCATCGGAATAAATATTTATATGGATTTATAAATATTTATTCTGAATCTGGTAACCCCCCAATCCGCATTTTCCGTTCCTGCCCTTTCCAAGTAATTAGTTAAGTAAGGTACAACAACTACTGAAACGAACAATTACCACAAAAACAATGTTTCATGCAATATAATGTCTTTAAAAACATTACTACACCCAAGTTAAAGACTAATTTATAACATCAAGGGTATTAGTTAGTCTTTCCTCTTACAGAATCTTGTTTCGATTAATTTCAGATACAAAGGACGGATTTTCGTTAAAAAAAAAATTAAAACGAATATTTTATTTACATTACCACTAAAGAATAAAGGGAAAGTATTGATAAGGAGGCGCATCGTAAAACAGGTTTATCAGCAAACCCTTAATTCTGTTTACCAACAGACGTAGATGTGGCTATCACATGGTGATGATCATAGGTTGATAAAGAGCACCAACATTACAAGCGAGTAGATAGCTGCTTCTGATGTGTCTAATTCGCCTGCCCTGCGTTGTAACTGAAAAAATATTTTCCAGTTTGGGGGAAATACGGCAATGAACTGATGGCGGCTGATGATGACAATAAATCACAAGGGTATAAAATATCGAAATCTGTGTCAAATGAAATAAAACTCATCATAATAACGTTGATAGACTTAATTGTTCAGGGGCGAAGCATTCGCTTTTAGAGTCAAGGGTTGCGTATTCGATTCCTGTTTCATAATAAAAATTGTTTTGGCCTACAGCTTGATTTCTAATTTGATTGTTTGTCTATGTCATTTTTGTGTAAGGGTTATAAATTTAAAGAGTTTAATTTTTGTATATTTTTATATATATTTTGTCAGGTTCCATCAGACACCGAAGGAATGACTCAATGGCTCTATGATAGATTTATAGAAAAGGACAAAATGCTTGAAGAATTCTACCGAACGGGACAATTCCCCAACCAGGGGTACGGCAATCAAGTTGTAAGAGAAGTCAGGCAGGACAACCTCCGTTATTTGATCCTGCATTTATTCTTTATCGCATCGACTTTCCTGCAATACAAAATCATATGTGGAATGTGCAGTTATTTCTGGTAATCGATCAATTTATTTGATGAACATGAATACTCCTTTGATTTCATTCCCATTAATAATTGTTGGAAGATAAAATTATTTTTTCTGTAAAACTCACGTACAACTCTATTTCATGTTATCAACTTAGACACAAAACATATCATAGTTTCTTATAGTAAATTAAAACATCAAAATACTAGTCATTGGTTACAATAGATATACTTGCCAAAGATTCAAAATTTTTTAAACTATTTAATTTTGAAATATTCCACTTTTAAAATGATCAGGTATTCAATATATATGCAATTAATTTGCAATTGTTTAAAGAATTTGTAAACTTATATAAAAACTTATATAAAACTTATATATCGACTGCCCCAGAATGACTGTACTTGTTTTGGAATGTATGTACGTATGTACATACTATGTACATATGTTTGTGTCGATTTCTTAGACACGCTTTGTAGCTTAAATAGATAGCTCGATAGACGCGTGAGTGAGGTATCGATAGATTAATCTGGAGTGGGGAAGGTCGATATCGTTAGATTTATCGTGGCATAGGCTATGCTATTTAAATATGGCGTCAGGAATGCAATAAAAGGGAGGGGGAGGGTAAAAATTTTTGATACTCTAACAATATGGGGATAGCAGATGAAAGTAAATATATGTATATTATTATGCTATTAATATTATTATAACACATAAAAAAAGTAAAAAATAGGGGGCTGTCTGCCAATTTTATTTTAAATATTTAACGTTATTTTAATTCAATCGGGTTTTTTTGTTTAAATAATTTAGTTATTTTTATCTCATTATTGTGCATAAAAAATTTTGATGAATGAAATTATTTACTATAGTATATTCAGTATTGACTTTCAATTATTTTTTAATGATATTAGACCGTATATATTATATATATATATATATATATATATATATATATATATATATATATATATATATATATATATATATATATATATATATATATATATATATATATATATATAATAGAATATCAGTGATTATTAAAAAAACTCAAGAAATATAAATCCTTATTGCGGGCGATAGAACGGAGTTCTTTGTCGTATTGAGCAAACCGCATCTATTTTTTGGAATGGATTTGTAGGATCATTCATGTTCGATGATACCATTGATTTAATATTGATAAATATATAAAGGCTTTCATGTATTAACAATAGACAAAGTCCTATATTGATTTAATTTCGAAAAAATATTTTACAATAATGTGTAGATTTGTTGTAACAGTTACAATCAATCCGTTTCTAATTAACGTTGTTATTTTGTGTCCAAATGGGCGTTTTTGTTTTGCTATTGTTAATATTTTAAAGGCAAATAAATGTTAATTAAATGAGAGTGCACAGCGGAAGTACATTTAGTTTTACTTTTCATTTAAGTTTTGTTTCATTTCCTCGCATTTTTTTTATATTTAGTATCATTATTGATTCAATACCTCGTGATAAATAGGAAAATAATTCCGATATTACTTGTGTGATTGTATATTTCGGTGTTGAGACATAGAAGCACTTACGTATAGTGATAATATCAATGTGTGCTGTGACGTTTAAGTCAGTATGTAAGTAATTCTCGTAGCATAAGTAATGCGCTTTGAGCTAAACCAAATTTAAATCCTTATGACAATAAAGCATTTTCATCTATCCCGTTGTAATATTTGTATGCAGTACATGGGACGCCGTGTAGTGGCGACGTGGCCAAACATCATTTGTCAATCGTTGCTTAGCTATCGTGTAACTTTTTATACGGCGAAGTTACAGACGACCTTAACCTCCCGGATATGTAATGCCTTTTCAGTTCGCTTGCAGGTATACACGTGTTTCCAAACACTTTAATGTATGTTTCATCGATAGCTTTTTTTATATCCCTATTATGTAGAAGAATATGTAAGAGTAGTATGACACTTGTCAATTCAATTTTTTCAATGTTGATCGCACCGACAGGGAATTTTAATGGTGGTAGTTTGTATAATACATATTATAGGCACATACATTCAAATTAATTAGTCATATTTTGTTTTTATTAATTCGAAGTCAAATTTCACCATTCGATTACTGTAATGAACTTTGAGATTTTTATAAATAAAAAAGAAATACATTTCCTGCATTCTATTCATAACTGCTTTCATAGTATTATCGAGATTGATATGTAGATATGTACTAACTACTCGAGGGAGACGTATGGAAAATTTATGTGAAAAATACTTCGCCTCACTTTCAACCGGATCATGAGTTCTAAACTATTGTAAGTCACAGTAACATATAAGATGTTTCATTTAGTTATTAAGAATCACTTTTCATTTGGATTATATAAATTCCGAATCGTTTTTCTTATAGTTATTAAGTGGGGCTTACACCATTCAAAATTTCATAGATAAATGGTACAACGTAAATCATTTTAATGTAATGTATTATATCAAATAACCCCTCTGATAGGCTTGTAGTTCTTTCAATAATATATAAATAATTTTGGATAATGTACGCTCCATTTTATTGTATAGAATTTTTTCGGACTCAATCTTAGATAAATTACCAAAATATGAGGAGAAAGAATTTTACGAAATGCCAAAACACATTTACCATAAGTGCCTAGGCTTTTTATTCGTAAAAAAAAGCTTATTTTTCTTATATATCCGTTTGAGAATCAATTTGTATATATACGACATACACTTATTAAATCTAGAAGTTATTGTTCACTATCACAAAATATTAAACTGATATTGAGTATTTAGTTAATTAAACCGTCGTAGATAGTTCTTTCAGTTTTGTCTGGTTGTGTTGCATGAATTACGGTCAGTATTGTTTATCAATAAGGCTTATAGAGAAACAGCGACAAAGCGATAATAATACTGCTACATTTTAAACATAATAACAATTATTTACTTAAAAAGTTATATTTTTGTAGCTATCACAATTATAAGATTTGCACGAATTAATTAAACGATTATAAGCCATTTCTTACTGTCAAAAAATAACTGAAAAATCGAAAGATGCCTATCATCTCCTTCTTAGTTATCACGTGTGCCTTGAAACAATGCTCACTAATCACGAAGATCTAATGACGTCAATAACTGATTTAATATATGTTCTTCGTACAATCTACGCGAGTTAAAACTCGATCCTTACCAATCAAATTGAACTTTGTAATTATAATTTTTACGGAAAGAATTTACATATACGGATCATTGTTATATTATTAATAACAGCGAGTTAATAAGAAACGATGGTTTTAATATATTGTCAGAAAATACTATAGAGTGGTCGAGAGCAGCCACGAGAGTGTTATACGTCAGAACTCGTTAGCAATATTAAATTACGTTTGCGATCAACTGAGCAAGTATATATGGGACAATTGTACAAAATTCTACCTTCTTCACCGCATCCGCACTACAATAATCGGTTTGTTGCTCTTTGAATCGAAAACCGTCCTGAAATTTTTATAGGGAATTTGCCTATAGCAAGCAATAATTATATTTTTAGTGACCGGCTTTAGTGGGTACTAGCGTGGATACGATGGCTATCATCACAAGTAATGTAATCTACTTACCATTTATGTAATAAATTGATTATGATCGAAATAACACTAAATAAACTGGAAAAATATAAATGTAAGAAAAACCCCAATAATGTGTATAAATTCATCATATAATACGCATTTTTATTATTTTATTATCTAATATAAATAAAACTGAATGTTTATCCTTTATGCGTTCCTAAACCATCATCCGATTGTGATTAAATTTTGGTATGTTGTTTTAAATACGCCTGCAAATTTTCTTGGCTAAGAAAATTAATTGTAAAGTTGTCTTTTTTCAACGTTGCAATACATTGCATGCCAGGTACACGTAAATTATGTCGATTTATAAAATAAGAAGAAAACAATTTTTTAATTTCATTTGATTTGGTGTTTTTTTTTTAATAAATCAAATAGGCAAAATCATAATTTTGCCTATTCGATTTGAAAAAAACAAGTTGAAAATATTCTTCTTCATCATTTTTATTGTCTCATAAAATGGAAAATGTGATTTTTTTAATTTAATGTTGTTATTCATTTTTCTTTTTGTTCTAGTTAAGTTTGTAATATTATAAACATTAGAATGGAATTATTATGTGATGTCCTATATGTGTAACATTTTCGTGTGTTTTTTCTTGTTACAACGTCATGGCATGCTCGTTTTATTTTAAGAAAACGTGTAGCTATTTTATCCTATGAATGTGCTCGGACATTGGGCATAGTAACGGTATATACTGCTATTAACTATAAATGTATTTGCATTTTAAAATAAATGCATCATGGGTGGACACTAAAATCTTTGGCTACATTTCTTCTTTTATTTCCTAACCATGGAACAATTTAAAATATTGATGTGTATTTAATGTATAAACATTTGTTGTAATTTGAAATAATACATTATGATATTTACAAAGCTCATGTCATATTCATTTTAATATGATTTCGCTTATTTTTATTTACAGTATATGAGTTAAGTTTTATTACAATTTGTATCAAACAATCTCACTACCATCACCTTGCACTCTTTGGAATATTTTATGCACATAAATATATATATATATATATATATATATATATATATATATATATATATATATATATATATATATATATATATCAGTTATTTTGCGGAAATCCATTACTGTGTGGACAGTCAGAATTTTTACTTAACTAAGATCCGCGAAAAGCAAACAAAAATAATAATTTTTCACTGGAATTAGTTGATTTAAAGGGGACCTTAATCTAAATCTTACTGAAACGCCGTTTTTCAGTAGCATTTAGTTTAAGTTCCCCGTAAATCCGCTTCTTCCTGTAAAAAAAAACACATTATTATTTTTCTATTTTTATTTGCTTGTCGCGGATCTTACTATATGTTTATAATGAATTGATGTAGTCTCGTATCTCAATAATGTTAAATATTATAATAATTTCGGCATGAGTTTTGTAAACATGTGATTTTGGCTTGATGTATATAGACTTACGGGCAAAACTCCCGAGTTTCTCAATAAAGCACGTTTGTGGCACGAAAATGTTGTTTTATTTTTATATTAGTAAGTTCGCGTTGTAAAATGTAAATTCCTTCATCGAGTTGGGTGGCCTACTGTGCTGTATTTAGTTTCACAAAATGTACAAAAAACAAAATGTAAATAAACGAAGGTTAGGTTTAATGAAAGCATATTCGCAATACAACAAAGACATATTTATAAAAAAAGTACACAGATACCAAAAATAGTAATATTGAAGCCTACAAAAAGCCTTAATAGCCGGCAATGCTTTGTAAGCCTTTTGTTTTGTAGTTGTCTATAGATGGCGTTGATTGATTTCCATCAGGTGAGACACGCTAACTCGTGCACTTTCCTATCCCACCAAAAAAATATATGTTTTACAAAAATATTGACAATAATCCTGAAAATCTATTTCTTGATCATAGGCCATCCTTTATAAATAAAGTGTGTTGTGGTAATCTCCAACCAGCAGACGAAAATGTGGAAAATGTGGGCTCTAGGCTGAGCA
Organism: Baronia brevicornis; assembly: GCA_031353405.1. NCBI lineage: Eukaryota > Metazoa > Arthropoda > Insecta > Lepidoptera > Papilionidae > Baronia > Baronia brevicornis. The sequence goes on from JASFAT010004000.1 coordinate 38,314, forward strand.
ATACAATTATATTTTGCTACTTATATCTTAATGACTTTACAATCCTTCTAAAAGAGTTATTCTGATGGCAATCTATTTATAAATCACTAACAAATTATTTAAAAATACGTCTATTTGAATTCAGCTACTTCATTCATGCTCCGTAAAATTTTTATTTTGCAATTTCTCCCAATAGCGAACTCAGGTTGAATCAAACAAATTTAATTGGTTTGTAAACAGGAAAAAATCCCTCGCCAATGAATAGTCAGCTCGCTAAGAGTTAGTTCTCAGAACGTTTTGCGAACATTGAAATATAGAAAATGAAATTCGTGTATTTTAACCTGTAATTGAATAAAAAATATGTTCATAAAAATATAATATATAACTACTCAAATATACGTGTTGCCGACGCGAACGTTTCGGAACACGGATATGCACAAATTACTCTATGAATTTTATTTGCTCACTTTTTAATCATCCAGTCAAAATTTGCTTTTTAATAATGGAATTATATATATATATATATATATATATATATATATATATATATATATATATATATATATATATATATATATATATATATATATATATATATATATATATATATATATATATATATATATATATATATATATTGGCATACAGGATAGGCGTTTTTTATGACAGAAGCTTAAAAAAAATAACCTCAACAACGGTGATTATACCGTTCTATATTTATTAATCTATAAGTTAAATATATCATGTGAAGTCATATTATATTAATTGAACCGATGTATTTGAATGTAGTCCATGTCACAGACCGTGGAAAATGCTAAGTAAGTACTGTTAATTTGTAAATTACTAAGTACTGTTTTTCATGCGGGATAGTTCTGTCTCTCAATTCCATCTGCCTTCCCAGCTTCGTAGAGATCTATGTCCAGCGATTAACTAATTTCAAATGTTGATATCAAAATATCAGGACGCCCCTAAAATGCCACATGTGTTACTAGTATCCATCAGCGTTGGCGAGATTGTCCTTTGCTTCCTATAAATAAATTCAAATTCTATTATTTTTTATTAATAATTAAAATACATTATTAATTTAAATTAATAATTGAGTTATATTAAAATAAATAGATTTTTATACTAGGACTGCATATTTATGTGTACATAGTATGTATGTTTTTTTTTATAAAGTCATAAAATAATATAACAAATAAACTTAGCGAGCTTTTTCAATAAATATCATCAATAGCCCACGACAGTCCACCTAACCCGATCTTCGGCTTCACGCATCCAGTTTCTACCATCCGCCCTGCGCAGATCGACGCACCAGATGGTGTGAGCACGTACCAGATGTCGCACCAGATGGTAAACGTATTGTGGGACGCCCCCCGGCTAGATATCCGGGGGGCGTCCCAAACCAAGACGCCGTCTCCACTCCAGCACTAGTCTACTCCATCGGTTGTCAGATTTTCGACAAACGTCGCTCATCGTCTGTTCTCTGGCGGATTTCTTCATGCCAAATCATATCTACCAAAGAAACATAAATAAATATGTTTTTTTAATGCACTTGATTCAACCTTAAAAAGGGAAATCAGCCTGAAAAGCACATTACAAATTTGGATTTTCTTCTTACGAGTAACCGGTAACGACATGTCATCAAAATTATTTTTGATGACACCATAGTTAACTGCCCTAAAACACAAAAGACAGATAATTTTAAAAATCAAGATAATTTTAAGCAAAATTTATAACTTGAATTAAGTATATTGGAAAAATATTTACCAGCCCGTAAACAAGAAAAGAAAAAAAAAGATGAGACGAGCAGCATCAGGCGTATTAAAAACATTTTAATGCATTAAGCCTTCCGCTCATTACCTCGGCAACGTGATGAAAATGCATCGCTTAGTGAAGCATGAAGCGTTCACGATAAAAACTCCACCTAACAATATAGTTCACGATATTTTTAAAGTATACAAAATAAATCCTTTGAAATACCTGTAGCGTAACGTAAAGCGTATCATAATAAATAGGCGAACGAGTATGCAAGTCACATGATGGTGACAAACCAGCGCCGCCCATGGACATCCGCAATCCACAGTATGGAGCACTGCAGGTGCGTTTCCTACCTCAGGGTAAGAATGTGAATAAAAAGAAGAGATGATATTTGAAGAGATGCTTTATTGTTACTCCAAGGTAGGCAACGCATCTGCAATGCCTAATATACACATTCTATAGAGGACACGTTACTTCGTCATAATGGACTTTACGTGACTAGTTAGTAGATGCAATGACATCCTCTGTTGTCCCCTCGCATATTTCTGGGTTGCATATTGCTGGATTATATCAGTATACTGGCAATAACTTACTACTTCTGTGACAACATTTAACTATAAACCTGAGTGATCCAACAATTTTAACAGCAACTAGGTGACCTATATCTATTTTATTATATTTCTCGTATTCATAAGGCGATTATCTACTTTTTCACATCTTGTTCTTAAAAGATAACTAGATAGATAGGCTATGATTTCTGAAAGAAATCTCCAGTGAAGATAAGCTTGCCTTCTGTTATTATTTTATTAAGTGATGACGTCACTATATATGCTATGCGCAAAACAAGAATTCATTCAATCGTTAAGTTAAAAACGAATTCAAATTTATATTATTAGAGCATCAATTTTATTAATCAACCAAGAGTTCAAAACCCGTGAAGTGAGTAGTTAGATGCTACCAGATTTACTTTCCTGCAATCTGATTTATGTATATTTATCTGAATATCATAATAGAGAAATCGGAATTTGTATGAGAGAGCTTTCTGTGTATATATTATATTCTGATTTCTCTATTGCAATTATATATTTCGATACGAATACACCCGGAGAACTAAAAACTAAATTTTGTACGTTTAACAAATTTTAAGTGCTAGGCGGTATTTAAATCCAGAACATATACAAAAACAGAACGCAGTGGCAGCTAAGCGATCACGAGAACCCTCCTGTTATAGTTGCCGTAGTCACGGTCAACACGCGTCATCGGCATTCAATTAGCCACGGGCATAAGCATGGAGCCCTTCGTGGAGCGAGGGGCTGTCAATAAAATGTATAAAACGCCCGTCACGTCTCCCACCTATTATTAACCTCCATACACACCCAAACTAGGGCTTTATAAATTTACTTAATCGCTTATTAGAAAAAATAATGGCAATTTTTTTTAACATACATATAACCTGCTACGATATCAGCATACTTTCTTTGCTTCATCCACACTCATCACTCTCTTCATACAAGCTCACCGGTTGAGGTTTCTTTTGACCTGGAAAGGTTCTTAAGCACTTCGGCTCCTTGGTCTTCCCATACTGACTCTTCCAGTAGTCCATTAATATATACCAAAATGTTACACTTACATCACCGGTACAATCACTCAAAGTGCGTCTTGGCGTCTGATACGAGAACTCGCCAATGGTCACAGTATTGAGCTGTCTCACAAATTTTCTGTCCAAAGATCGCTTAAGTCACTGCCAAGAATTTTTCAGTATATTGGCAGTATATCCTCTCCCATCCTTTTCAGGATGATTTTATATATTTCATCATTTTGGATTTTAGCTCTGGCAGATATCTTTAATTGTTTAAGAAAGGGCTATAAAGGGAAGCAGGTCACACGATGTTAAGAAATTACGGTCGCCCTGCAACACCAGAGAAACTGTTAAGGTAATTTGCGACCTTGGGAAAGACACACCCAAACTAGGGCTTTAAATTTAATCGCTCATTAAGAAAAAATAATAGGATGTTTTTTTTTGGGTTTAATTAAAGGTATAAATATAACATGCTTTTATCTATTTAACTTTAGCTTATAATTGTACATACATTTTTATACAATGAAATATTTAACTTATAGTCGTCTGGATTGTAAGAAAATGTAATATTTATACATTTTAACTTAATCTCTTATTAGGAAATTCAATTGGGGAAGACAAAATAGGTAAAAGGGTAGAAAGAAGACAGCCTTCGGCTCAATGAGTAAGTACGCAATTTGATTTGACTTTTTTTGTGTCTACTTCAAGGACATCTTATATAATCATACATATATATATACATACATATACATACATATATCCTATACATCTTATATCTCTTATACTACTATTTTTTATATCATAGTAAAGGGAAATTAAATGTAGCATTTATGTAGGATAGGTTTGGATGTGATATGCTCCGTTTGCGGTAGCGGCTGGTGGTGGTTTGTCCTCTTCACTGTCATATTGTGAATGGTTGACATTTGCGGAGGTCGGTCTGCTGGGGTATGACGTCGTATTTTATCTCCCCTAACTTTACATTTAATTTTACACAAATGAATATTTGTCCTTGTTTTCTATGGGACATAAATTCTTTGTTTTCTATGGAACTATCTTTATAAATGACCATTTTTATATTTTATTTTCATCCCTTTGACAGTTAAAGGTGCGTACTTTAACTGTAAAAGGGATGAAAATAAAATATACAAGTAATATAAAAAAAAATTAAAGTCAATTCCTACTTTTTTCTCAACGATATACCTACATGCTTCGCCACAGACGGTATTTATTTTTAAATTTACATGCTGCTGAATATCTTATATGAAATAGTATTTTTCTCCCATAATAAACTAAAATTAATTATTAAATTTAATTAATGAATTAATATGTGAAAAAATAGATATATTGTATATGAATCAATGTCATCCACTTCAAGTTTTAAAAATGTATTTGACTTGAGTGGATGAATAAAAAAAAATTTATTAACGATTGAAAATTTGAACAAGATAATTATATATAAATACGTATTTATAGGGAAAGTGCGAACTAATAGTAATAATTCAAAAAGAAACATTTTTTCGGCGAAAATATAATTATATTGTATTTATTCACATTAATTTTGTTTGTATCGGCACTCATAATCCCGGTTTGTATGTATGAGTGTTCGATAGTTTTTTTTAATAATTTGTCTAGTATGATGTCAATCACCATAGATTGGAAGTTAAAGCTAATAAATAGGTCATAGGTTTAAAATCACACAATTAACCAAACTGTGCTACATTCGCCAATTAGATTAAATCCTAAACAAATACAGGAAGGCAATCGTTAGCTTTGTAACAAAGGGCTCTAGTTACTGCGGTTTGCTTTGACTTAAGCAAGGTACATGATTGATAGGCCTATGTTTTGTTTGAATAGTGGTTATGGGGAAAAGTAATTTATATTGAATATTTCCTGATCCCACAGAGCTGAACAGCTGCTGCTGAAAGGCTTGTGAAGCAGATACAACAGGTACAAACCAGAAAATATTCTTGAATATGAATGTATTACAGAGTTTACTGAACACGATATTGCAGACAGGACTATTTTTGCAAATAAACCTAACTCTTCCTCACTATTTCATATAATGAGGCATGTGTGTAAACCGAAACAGAACAGAAAAAATTAACCTGGCACATGGACCACCAATGTAATAGGAGTGACTAAGGCACACCGACTTCGTTGGGTTGGCCACGTTGCGAGGATGGGGGACGATCGCTCAGTCAAGAGAGCGTATGTGGGTCGCCCAACTGGACGACGTCCTGTGGGGCGTCCCACGTACCGCTGGAGATGCGAGTATGCTGCGCCGCTAATTGAAGATGACTTGCGCAACCTTCAAGTTCTGCAACTAGCAGGAGGTGGCATAAGATCTGTTCGGAGGCTAAGATCCATTTTGGGTCGCTGCGCCAACAAAGTTAGTTAGTTACATGGAGCACCGACATGTGAGTTGGTGTGTCTGCTGAAATTTTTCTGGTAGTCGTATCTCATGTCAATTATCTTCTGTTCTACGCTTGAATGCAAAAACTAGTGGTCCTCGATACTACCTATAACAATCGCCAACCTTTCCTGTCGGCTTGACCCTCAGCCACTTGGACTTCTCAACCAGAGGCCTCATTCTAACACACAGGTTCCCAACCTTTTATGGACTACTGTTCCCATTACAATGTTTATTTACGCCATAATAATAAGATAAACATTTTAGACAACTAGATAAAATGGTTTTTCATGAAAATAGAAGTATTTCCCCATTTGCCTTTAGACCCGCTACCGCCATTTACGGGCCAAACGAACATAAGTTAATAAGTTAATAGTATAAAAATGTATGAACAATTATAATTTAAACTTAAATAGATAAAAACATGTTATGTTTATACTTAAATTAAATTAAACCGAGTAAAAAATAACATCCACAACACATAGGGTCCTGGTGGCATTACCTTGGTGTGTTTTAAGACTACTGTGACCATAATAATGGGTAATCCAGTTAACAATTAGGTTTCAATAAGGCGTTAAATAACAGAGGATAAATTTAATCTAGAAAACAGTGATATTAAAAAGATAAATTTATAAAAAAATTTAAAAAAAATTTTATAAAAAAATATATAATAATATATTTGAATCAATCACCTACATAAATCTTTATATACCAGACATGGCATTGTCCAAGTATCAAAAAGAAATTATTTACACAGATCCCATACTAGCCCAGAGAAACCCCAAAAGCGTTAACTACGTAGATGCTTATGTCTTAAGAGTGTCTGCAAATACCGAGACCACTCTCTCTCTCTCTCTATCTCTATCTCTTACGAATCCTGCCTTATTCAATGCTTATTCAATTCTTTTCAACTAATCCAAGTAAACTAAAAGTGTTTATGTTAGAAAATTGTGGTACACTGATAGTTTACTAAATAAGTAGAATTGAACACATGACCTTGGTTACTAAGCACACCCCTTAACCAATTGTATTATATCCACCTAATATTCGTAACCGTTTCTTGTATAGAATCACTAATGTTTTGTAATTTAAAAATAGAATTAATTTATTATGACCCAACCTCACTAATAAAGGTCGTCTAATTAAAAACATTAATCAACAAATTGTTTTTGTAATTAACAGTAAACTACTGTGACCAAATTATATATTTTTGCCATTCCACTTGGCTATTGTGCAGTTTTACGAGGCGCTGGAGAGTATTTTATTGGAGGCTTTTATTAAATATTAAGATCTTATTGGTCGAAGAAATCTTGACTACGTAAAATCAAGGAGTAGACCGGGAAAGCAAGATGGACGAAGCAATCAAAGCTACCCATAGACATCTGCAACACCAGTGGTGTTACAGAAGTGTTGCCATCCTTTGAGATATTATATCTAAGCCTATAGATATAACATCTCAAGGATTTTGAGATGTTTTATTAAAGGTTTTAATGTCGTATCGGTTCGAATTCCACAGGATGGTGTGCGTGGAAAGAAGTTTCAGGAAAAATGTACTGTAATGGATCGACAGCCTCGTGGGGTTGAAACATTGACAGACAGAGAAAAGAAGCGAGGCACTGCGAGGCAAGTCACATGTAAAATATTCTCAATGTGTGACCGTGAGGTCACTCTATTAAATAAGCGTAAAGATTGAGAAGATTTGAATGTGGTTTTAATTTTGGGTTACCCTTGTACAAATTCACGTAATCGCCAAACGTCAATATGTAGTCTGTAAAAGGAGACGTCCGTGACATTTTTCGCTGTCCCAAGCACGGATGTTATCGCCGCAGTTTGAGTGACAGCAGATCTGTCGACAAATTGTCGCCATCTTGTTACAACCTCGACATGCTGACCCTCGGTTTGTTTGTTCGTTTTAGTTTTTATCGTTCGTTTCAGTTTCAGTTCATCTGAATGTACATATAAGTTCAAATTACGGTCGCATTTGAATATCACTAAAGCATTAAGATCAAGAACAAAGCATAAGGTAGGTAGGAGCTTAAAGATATTGGTACAGACCAAAGATTTAGAGTCAAGTCGTGGAGTCAATGGTGGTTCGATTCCCGTATGGGGATAAATATACGTATGTATAATATTTATTTAGAATCCCGCCAATTCGCCCCAAAAGACATGATGGGTTGTCGTCTATTTCTTCATAAATGTGAAGACCCATAAAAAAGATATATTCGGGCTCTAAGAAAAAGTCTTATAAATTAAAAATATATTTAATTTATAAGACGTGTCTAGGAAGGGCAAAGTGTGCTGCCCAAAGGGCATACATACATTAGAATAATGCTCATTCAACTTCCGGTCGGTCGCCCCAGTAATATTAAGAACAATGCAGTGATCACGCTTATAAAACTAACCGCTCAAAACCGTAACCGGTAGCACGTTCTCGTATTGAAAGCCAAGACAGACCTTGAGTACGAACCAATGGAGTAAGAAAATATATGGGGAACAGGGAGACAAAATAGCGAGATTTAATATAAAAATATTTATTATTTTTATATCCATATAACTAGATAATATCTATTATATAATATCTGTATCTATCTACAATAATATATTCATATAACTCTAGATGCAAATGATGAGATTCAAACTCATTCTTCATATAATTCTATATAATTCAACTTATAATTCAACTTCTATATAATTAAATATAAATATATATGAATATTTGTCATTAATATAAAAAAAAATAATGTAAATTATGTACATTTCAATTAACAGTATTTTTTTTTAATTTTAAACTTTTATGCTTAAGTACTGGCCACAAAGAGAATTTTAGGTGAAGTTGAAACTCATGCCCCTTAGAGCTGAGACCCACCGTACGAAGACGTTCCCAAGGGATATACGCAGTGCGTTGAACAATTTTAAACCGCTTTATAAAAAGTAAACCTTGCTTGTTTTTATCAAGCGTTCATTTTATATCCAAAGAAAATAAGTATTTTTTTTCTTTTTCACTAAACAACAAGGAAACACTTAAACAAACATACAATAACAACTATTAGATCTTACTTTGAGTAAAATAACTCGCAAAGCTCAAGATGATAAATCCACAGCGTATCCAAATTGCATCCCCTGAAATCTTCCGCTCGAAACTTCACCTATTGAGTTCACATATGCGAGCATGCCAAAGGATTTCTGACTCGAACACCATCACAATAAGATGACATTTAGACAAGCACTGTCCACATTTCACCGATGAACTTGAGTGATTTTCTACGCTTAGCAATGTAATTTAAACTTTGACGGTTAAATGTTAAGATTCAATTTGTTGTGCTCGGGTCGAAAGACATGGTCCGTAGTCTCAAACGAATGCTGTATTCCCTCTCGAAGAATCGATATCTTACGTCTGCTCGCTCCCATTTCAGGTGGCACTCATTTAGTGAGTTAAGTCAGACGTTGTTTAGACGAGAAAAAATAAATTGATTCGATTATTCCACTTCTCTTTTCCTACATTGTTACACCTATAACGTTATTACTTAAAAGAAACATTACGATGTTTACGATTAATTTCATTTTACGCTTTCCCTTTCAATTTGGATTTCTTAAAAAAAGTTAACGCAGGTTTTCTTATTTTTCGGTAGTCACACTAAATGAGCTTAGAACTGATAGATTCGAGGATCATGTTGAAATTAAAGTCCCATTCTACTTTTGTTCTAAGATTCCTGACATACTATATGGCCGCCCCATTTCTCGCCGTCAGTGTTAAATAATAAGGCGATGTGTTTAAGGGAGAAAATATTTCGACAAAAAAAAAAAGAAATTCGACTACTTTCACATCCAAGGCTATATCCAGCAATGGCATGATAGACCTGAGAATCTGTCAACGCACCACTTGGCTTGTCCTTCGACTCCAAGTATCCAATTCTGCGTTAATCATGGGCGTTTTTTACTTCAACGATTTCGATTCTCCGTCAAACGTGACCAACTGTATAAGTATGCGGTTCTTTAGCGGTTTTTTTTTTTTTTCATTTTACATGTAATCTAATCCCAAAAACCCCAAGCAAAGCATTATCTAAAGCTCTCTGAGCGTCTATGAGCTTGTTCAATAGAATCATCTGTGTCGACGATTCAACAACGAAAAATATAATAGGCAGAATACAATTCGTCTTCGGCCTAAAGTTATGGATGACCAGATAAATTTACCTTAAATACTGTTTTTTATGGGATAGAAATGCAAACGAGCAAGCGTGACGCCTGATGGAAAGCAATAAACGCCGCCCATAAACCATCGCGACACCGCCGGAGTCGCGGTAGAGTTGCCAGCCTTTTAAGTATGTGTAAACTTGTTTTTTGAAGGTGCCAACGTCGTATCGTTGCGGAAAGACCGCCGAAGGTAGCTGGTTCCACAAAGTGGTGATGCGTGGAAAGAAGATTCGAGAGAAGCGCACCGTAGTAGATCGCTACTCTTCCAGATGGTGGGGATGAAGCTTTTCTTTACGGCAAGTTGTGCGGTTGTGGAATTCTGCGGCGGGAATTATTCAAAACAGTTCCTCAGAGCACTCCCCATCAAGAATCAAACCGATCGGTAAGATCTTGGTCATTATTGGAGTCAGGCGTTACTTTGCGGAAATTCATCACTATGTCTCTACGGATGACAACCGAAAAGTCTACTATACCTAGAGATCTTCCGTAGAGTCTACTATACCTGAATATGCCTCATGTTAGAGCGAAACACGTGTCGTTTACAGGATGGAAAAGTGATAATGTGTGTTTGGTGTTGTGTATAGTGGTTGGTGGGTGGAGAATTGATGGCCGATTTTCGGTAAGTTTTTGGTTTAAGTTCCAAATTAATCCACTTCATCCAGCACAAAAAAACACACATTATTAATTTTCTGTTATTGTTCTGCTTGTTGCGGATCTTAGCTAAGTAAAACTTTTGACTATCCACATAGAGATCTTGGTCATCGACGATTCGGATCTACGGATTCGGATTCGGACTAACGCTAAACCATTATAATTGTTTTTTTTTTTATCATTAGATTATAATTTATTCTCTCCGCAAAAATATTTATTATAGACATGCTAGATGGACGAGTTAGTTTCGGGTATGGAGAATATATTAATGTAAGTGCAAGCTGTTAAACTTAGTTTGCAGGTGCACTCTGCTCCCGGTGCGATCCGGCTGGCGGTCGGTTCAGTACACAAGTTTATGTTTCGTGTTAACTTCAATATATTATATATACCAGTGAATATTTAGATTTTTTATTATTTATTTTTATGGGATAGGAAGGCAAACGAGCAGGCGTGTCACCTAATTAAAAGCAATGAATGCCGCCCATAAACTTCCAAAGTGCCATAGGCAGTGTGTAAGCGTTGCCGGCCTTTAAGGAAAGTGTCATTACGGGAGTGGGAGGTGGGGTAAGGGAGGGGGGAGTTGGGACAACGGAACTCGGCCGCTTACCGTACAAAGCGCGGTGGCAAGTTTACCACTCAGGCGGCGGTTTTCTGCGGGTGTGTGGTACTTCCCCGGGCGAGCCAACCCATTCATGCTACATATAAATATTATGCCATTCTTGACAAAGTATTCGTCTGCAACGTGGCTCTACCACTATTGAATGGCAGAAAGGATTGAAGGCCATATTGAGGAATTAAAGTGATTTATATTTTTCAAATAACAAATAAAAAATTTTCTATATGCACATTCGAATAGACTCAATTGGTTCGTTGATCTGGGGAGGATACGGCCAAAAGGGTATAGATGACAATACCGTCCGATCGGTCGCCCTAGTTACAGATGGAGCGACGCAATGATCGCTGATCTGAGCTCGCTTCGGGTAAGCAATTAGCTAGAGGCAACTGAACATCTTAACCAGAGGCGAGTTCTCGTATCGGAGATCAAGACAAATTTTGAGTCATTGTACCGGCGAAGTAAGTAAGTTAATTAATTTTCTATGCCACCTAGTTGGATGGTTCTATAGTGATCGATGGTTTTATATGGATCGTAGATCGAAAATGGAGTGGGGAAAATCAAAAATATAATACACATACATACATATCTACACGCCTATCTCCCGTACGGGTTGGCAGAGATCCATAGAACGCCATTCGCTATAATCGCAGCACACCGTCCCTGCTTCCTCTACACTATATCTTTTCATCCATCCCTCCTCTCACATTCATCGTAGCGAAACGGCTCTCCGTTAGTCGCTTCTCGTCCTCATGGAAATCAGGACGTGACGAGTGGCGAAACACGTCGCCGTCATTTTTTAACAAATTAGGTGTATTAAAATTCGTCATAGTGAATCCCACCAGCCGCAAGGGAGGAGGTTAGCCCCAGTGGAGCCCCGCATGCTGAGGTAAGGCACTATAGTACCCAGGGGAGACCGATCCCGGGGTAGTCGACACGCTTGTGACTAAGCTCGCCCCTAGCCACGCATTCATTGGCACAGCAGACTGTGAATTGGCGGAGAGGAAGGGAAAAGAATAGAGAAGACAGGAAAGTACAGGGGAAAGGCATTAAGTCCGTCTGCTGTGAATTTTGTGCAAAAAAGTTTAAATAAATAAATATTAGTTAATAAAAACAAGAATCATTAATTCAAATTGCCTGTTAAAAGTTCTTATGAACATAAAAAAAAGTTCGGTTCAATTCAGTTCGGAAAAATATTACTAATAAATAATGTTATTTTAAATTCGTAAAATTTAATGTTTACGAAATTAAAATAACCTTCTGAAAAAATATGAGTGTATACTGAAAATTAAGGTAAATACATATTTCCTCTAGATATTTTCATAGTCATAATTGCTCCGGTTATGTTTAAATAGTCCAATAGTACTTGATAACTAGATCAAGTACTATTGGACTATTTAAACATCACCGTAATGTGTTGTAATGTATGGGTCCTTGTGAACTATTCACATTGAAGTTTTACAATTGATTCTGCAATCAGCATTCAGCAAATAAAACTAGATTTAGAATTGTATTTCAAAAATATTTCAATTCTATATTTTATACCTATTGATATGAAGTAAAAGAAAAAAATGTTATGTAGATTTAAATTTTTTATAACATATTTTTTATGGGATAGGAGGGCAAACGAGCTAGCATGTCGCCTGATGGAAAGCAATCGACGCCGCCCATAGACAACCGCGACACCGCAGGAGTCGCGGAAGCGTTGCCGACCTTTTAGGTATGTGGAGCCTGGTTTTTTGAAGGTTCCAATATCGTATCGGTTCGGAAAGACCGTTGAAGGTTGATAGCTGGTTCCACAGAGTAACACACTTATGAATAATATGTTAATTAAATTATATTTAAATCAATATTTTTATAACTCTCATTTAAATTATTAAACATATATATATATATACCGTCTCTTTTGAAATGATTTCAGTAGCAAAACTAATTAATTCAAATAATAAGAAAATACGCTGAACTGACACAATACGTCATATTAAATAATATTACGTATTATTTCATGTGATATGTTCCTTATACTTGAGAATAAAATAACGAATAAGCTCTAGTTGAAATGTAAGTATATGCGGAATATATTAATGCGTACATTTTATAAAATTGATTCTATGCTATATGTATATCATCTTTTCTCTCTAAAGTATAAGAAGCTACATACATTTACATGTACCCCAGTACTGTCCAAGTGCGCAAAGTAGACTGGCTGCATGCACGAGATACATTAACGTCACCTCTTAGTTGGCTAGAGGGGACCCTAGAGAATCTAGGTTTTATACTTTTTAGGCAACGTCATGACCTATTTAAATATACTAATATCTAACAAGACAATATGCCGACGAAATCTGCGACTTTCGCGGATTCCCTAATTTTGCGTATAGCCCACGTACTCCCAGTATGTGGGCTTAGAGTACGATGAAGCTGTAAAAGCCAACAACATCAAATCTAGCAAGTCGGAGGTAATACTTTTCGGCAGAGTATACATAGCGTTGATTGACTGTTACCTGCCATTAAATTTAAGCAGGTGAAACCGCGTTAGCTACACTTTTTGACCAGGAGATTTATTGGTCTAACCTCTAAGTTTTCGCTTTTTTATGCGTCGATGAACTTTGACTATACCAAATCTAATACTCCGAGCAAGTATGCGTGCAATTTGTATTAAAAGGGGTATAAAAGTTTGTTTTTCACTTATTGATATACAGATTTATACTTACCATCAGGCGACTCAAAATACTTGTTTAAAACAAGCAAACAAAAAAAAACAGCTGACAAACATTTTCCTCTGCATCCCTCATTCATAAAAATACGAGTACACATCAAAACAGATTAAAAAGACAAAGTACGTTAAGTAGAATTTGTTCGAAAGAAAAGCAATTTAAAGAGTATAATAAAACACACGCAATAAATAAATATGCCGACGTGAACGTGCTTGGCACCGGAGCGCTTAATACAATATCATTACGGACAGATGCCGGTTGGGAAAAAATTGTAGCAGGTGATATAAAAATACTGAATAAAAGTGGAAATAAGCGTATACAGGGCGGTTGTAAAGCTCCTTCATTGCAAATAGGCCGTAAAGAGTGCCGGATGCGTTGTACGACTGCGAAATATGTCAAAGAGTAAAAATCCGATAGTTTTCACCTACCATCACGGTGTCTCCCCGATATGTTATTACTATTACTGATATCAATGATGTGTCTGTGATCCGTTTGACGTGAGTTTGATTCTTGTATTTGAATACTTATTTATAAGGCTCATTGGAATTTATTTCGATTTGGAGGGCTCGCTTATATTTTTGCACGTGTTATGCAAAAAATTCTATTCGGTGCACTTCTCCCGAAACTTCTTTCCACGCACCACCACTCCATGGAACCAGCTACCGTCTGCGGTATTTTAAAACCGATACGACATCGACACTTTCATAAAACAAGCCTATATATACCTTACGCTTCCGTGATTTCTGTGGAGTCGCGAATGTCTATGGGTGGCTTTGATTGCTTTCCATAGGCGACACACTTGCTCGTTTGCCCTCCTATCCCATGAAATGAAATGTGTCCAGCTTATTGTCACTTTACTTGGTTAATTCGAAATCTTGAATAGAATGCCTACAATATATAGGATACCTTACGAAAATAACAGATTGACGATCTGTTACCACATCTTATCGTACCTTTGTACTTTGACTTTGAAATATCTTTATACTCTATGTCATTTTTCCCCTAGGCTCTAGGCGGCTTCCCCGAGCACTAGCATAAGAGAGGGTAGTTTTACAGTGCACGAGGGAAAACTTTACGTGTTAGGGGCCAGCCTTTGTCTTACCCTTTATTTTTGGGGCCCAGAGTCGACGGCGGCATGATAGCCTATGAAACGTTCCGTGAAAGAGGATCCAACTTTACTTGGGTCATTAACGAAATGCGGGAAAAATAATTTCAAGTGCGTATCTACCTGAATAGGTGTAGAAGGGTGAATAATAATAATTGGACGCACTGACGGAAGATAAAGCACGAGTTTCCTATGCCACTTCATCTTTGAAATATATTGTAATATTATGTAGATAGGGAGTTGTATTTTTTATATGTTAATTTTTAATAAATAGCAAGTGACACCTGTAGTTATAGAAAAATATAGTAGTAACAATAATGATAACATGATGATTTGATTTTTTAAATATTCTGGCATACCCGCGTGAATGGAAAAGTTATGATGATGAAGCAAAGTTATTTGCCGCCAAGATTTAAACCCACGATACTGAATTTAACGGTTATTACACTTCTATAAACGTTATCATAGCAAAAATGAAATGTAATTTTTAAAAAGGTCTGATTTTAAAAATAAGTATATTTAAATTAGTTTTAAGTAGTTTGAGTTGATTTTTATATTACATTTATATGTATGTATGTATTAATGAACCCACTACTTCAAGCTGAGTTGATTGATAATGAAGGTATGTATATTTATTTTTTTATATATTCACGCCTATTCCCCGCAGGGGTTGGCAGAGACCACAGAGCTCTGCCATTCATCGCAGCGAAACGGCTCGTCATTGGTCGCTTTTCGCACTCGTGAGAATCAGGATATGTATATGCTCTACCATTTTCAATTATGCAATATACATCGAAGTATCTTGGTTTTTTAAGGTAATATTGTAAAAGATTCACAAGATTTCCTTAAAAATCACAATATTATCAAGAAAAAAGAAACACAGGCACTGTCCAGATTGATGTCCCTAATTTAAAACAACCCTGTGCCGAGATTAAAAGAAATCTCTCAAGCGGGGAAAGTACTTACGTTACTTACTTAGCCAATTTATCTCCTCTTATTTACTTTACGCATAAGAGCGTATGATATTATATTATATAAATACAATATGACATATATATATATATATATATATATATATATATATATATATATATATATATATATATATATATATATATATATATATATATATATATATATATATATATATATATATATTATATATACAGATCGAACTAATTATGCGAGGTAATCTCGTCCATTTTTCTTTATGGGATAGAAAGGCAAACGAGTAGGCGTATCCCCCGATGGAAAGCAATCAACGCCACCCATAGACATCCGCAGTGCCATAGGCAGTGTAGAAGCGTTGCCGGCCTAAGGATAGTGTCATTATGGGAGAAGTTGGGCCTCTAGAACTCAGTCTCTCACCGGACGATGCACGGTAGCTTAGCCACCACTCAGATGCCTGCGGGAGGATGGCACATCCCCGGGTGAGCCGGCCTATTCATGCTACAGACAAATAATATGACATTGTTGACAAAGTATTCGCCTGCAGCGTGGCTCTACTTGAATGTTACTTTGAAAATGTAACATTCAGTGTAAGAATAACTCGGCGTTAATTACAGGACCCTAGCAAAAGTTGTGTATTATAATCTGTTTGAAGGAATGACATTGACAGATCAGTGCGGGACGCGACAGCGCGGGAACGTCGCGAGTCGGTTGCGTGCTGTTTTAAGCCTTTATAAGCTTTAAAAAAAGGTAACTACTTAGTTAAAAAGTCAGTTGTATTTGTACTCTTATCGTGTATTTTGAATTTAGACTAATTTTTCATTACCAACCTTTTCTATGAAAACATCTCAAATAATGTGTACCTAAAAATAGTGTTACTGACTGTCCAAAAGTTATTTTTATATTTATACTGTGATAATGTATTTTAAATTAAGACTGATTCTACATTACGTACCTTTTATATAATATAAAAATACTTAAGATAGCGAAATGTAACTGGTTGTTCAATAATTCTTATTGTATTTGAACTCTAATATTGTATTTTAAATTTGAAACTATTCCACGTACATTTATAACAAATAAGTATTTATTTTCTTCTTCTTTCTATAATAAGCAAATAAGTATTTATTTTCTTTTAATAATATATGATGTAGCTCTTATTGTAGCCAGACGCCACTTTAATTCACCTGTGTGAGTCTACGTGTCTATAAGTGTCGTTAGTAATGTAATATTCATGTTCAGTCTATATAACCGGCGATGTTAGATTCAATAAACCTCCCCCTCGCGGGAGTTCAACGAACAATAAATTCGATTTTAATTATAAAATAATTGAAATAATTTTGTCCCCGACTCAATGATGGCAGACTGATGAGTTGAAAAATTATTTCTGGAAGAGTTCGATAAAATTTTATTCATTCAATGAAAGAATTTATGTTTATGTTTCAAGAAATTTATTTACCAGTTCCACAATTTACGTTTCAGTATTGAGTATGAGGTCCATACCGTTTCTGTAGGAGCGAATGTTAACCAACCACATTTGTAAATCCATCAAGGTGATTTGGCGAGACATCCGGACTCAGAATAAATACTTAAATACTTCTAGACCACACATACATTAATCCCGATGCGGGAATTGTACTCAGCACTACTGTCAATTAGTCGCAATACAATTTAGTCGCAGTGCCAATCATACTAAGGGGTAAATAGGCTCACTATAAAAACATTTTTAAAAATCGTATATATCATTCCATTTCATTTCAATATTTTCTAATATCTGCAGTCCAACATTAGCTTTGAGGGTTGGGTGGGGGTCTGAAAGCTAAATAGGGGTTGAAATAGCCGACGACCGGAAGTCCGTTTGGACATTTAATTGACCGTTGAATGTGGTTACAATACAAGGAATTGAAATTAACTAATATTTTGTTCAAATAAATTTATTTTGCACGAAATTAATTTAAGGAATAAATAAATAAGAAATATAACCTTATCAAATGATTTTAATCTTTATTGCATTTAGATTTGAAGAAATTGAGCACTCAGTCGTACAAATTAATAACATTCCAAAATTTGAATTTGGATACCTTGACTCAGCATTCAGCTTTTAATCACTAAACCAAATGGGCGTTAGTAAAACAAAGTAATTAATAAAGTAATTTCATATACGCTCCCTGTTATATTCATGTTTGTGTAATAGCTATCAATTATATAAACTCCTTTGCAAAAAAAACGGGCACCTTACAGTCATTGGCTTTTCTATGGATAATATTAATATTTTTTGTATGTCATTTACTTAGGTGACTAGAAATTTCTTTTAGCTTATTTAGAATTATTTTTAACACTTTAATCTTAAAATCGCTGTTTTAGTCAATATAAACAGAAAATGGACATATTTATGGGTATAGTGAAATTAATGCTTCGATATTTTTATAGTACTTTAATAATAAAGACATTAAAAAATAAAAATTAATAAGGTACATGACCTCCTTTAGGAGGTCCCAGACGTGCTCAATGGGGTTAAGGTCGGGTCTCCGCGCTGGCCAGTCCAAATGACGAATACCAACCTCTTGCATATATCCATCTACTTTGCCAGAACGGTGGGCCATTATCATCCATGTAAACGGCATCTTCACCAATTACAATCAGTGCGGGTTGTGCATGTTGACAAAGGATTCCAATTACGTACTTTTGCGCATTTAGTGAGCCATTTTCAATGAATTCTATCTCGTTTCGATAGCTGGAAGGAGAAGGCCTGCCAAAAACATAACAGATCCTCCACCATAAGAGGTGATTTCTTTAAAACACACGTTAGAATAGCGTTCCCTGGTCTTCGTAACACTCGCTGACGTCGGTCTTCACCATGCTGACAAATTTGAACTTCATCGGAGAAGAGTACACTATACCTGTTATCTAGTGTCCAAGATAGGCAATTTCTAGCGAACCTCAATCAAGCAATCAAAATCAAGTCGCCGACTGCGTTATTAAGTGTCAATTACATAGTTTGGCTATTAAAACCTCTTTAGAACTAAATTATTACCAATAATGTGTAAAAGTTCACATCGCCCGTTTTTATTGCAAAGGAGTGTATTTTTTTATTGGGGACAGTTCCGTGAGGAGTAGTTATTTTTGGGGTACATAAATAAACACCGGAAGTTAGTAATCTATTGGCTGGTTATATTTAGAAGGTATACTTATTTTGAACTTAGTAGACTCCGCTTAATAATTTGTAAGCCTATAACGGTAATACTCTCATTTTAGAGTGGTATATAGTGGTGGTTTGATACTTAAATAGGTATTATTATTATTATATTATTAATATTATTTTATTAGCCCACCTCAAGTATACGGTAATCTAAGAAATGATTCCAAAATTCTATATATAACTGCAGAGTAAATTTTAAAAAATATAACTTGTCTTTTACATTAGTGTTTGGTTTTTATGATGTATTTTATTTATTTATTTAAACAGTACATGCTTATGTACAAGGATAAAATACCCATGCACCCCAAAGTGGACGTTTTCCGTATCTCGGGACCCAAACATGTCACATATCATATATTGTTTGAATTCGTCAAACTTGTGTGTGATCTTAATGTACAAAAATGTGTGTAAACAATTATTTGTATGCAATCATTAAAATTGATGATATCTTGATTACATAGCATACATACATACACCCATGGATTTAACAAAACATATTTCTATAATGTTTTTATAACTTACAGATCACTAACAGATATTGTAGTATATGTATATATATATATATATATATATATATATATATATATGTATATATATATATATATATATATATATATATATATATATATATATATATATATATATATATATATATATATATATATAATAAATGATCAGATTATATTATATTTCAATTAAATATATAAAGCCTATTTTTTCCCACACAAACATTGTAATTTTGGAAACGTATTAAACTTTTAATTTTCACATCGTCTATTATAAAGAGCTGAAAATATATTCAAAATAAATAAATCCCTCCATTCATTTTGCGGAACACGCGTTCTCCATTTGGGCTGCTTTAATTTTTATGCAACAATTCGGAGAAGCGACACATCAATTTAATTTGGTAAAAGTTTTGTTTTATTATTATCTCAAAATTGGTTGGAAACGTTTTAATAAGACTGAAATTTTAATTTATTTTAAAATTATTTTTAAATTATTTACTTTAAACAGTTTTTTTTCAATAGTGCGCGAGTAGTAAATTGGAATATGAAATGTTAATAAAGTGACTAGAAAGAAAATAACGCTTTATAATATTAGCATGTAAAATAAAATATAGTCATTTCTTTCTGTGGAGTGTCATACGAGGCGACTAGGGGTGAAAATACCAGTAGATTAGCCACGGCCTGTACCTGAGAAATAAAAACCAAATTTGCGATCCCCAATCCTGGCAGTAAACTGTTACGGTCGTATTGAGGATGATGAAGATAAGTGACTTTTAAAAGTCTCTTATAAAATGGAAATGACAACTTACAATATCAAAAAAAGCTTATTTTTCAAAACGATGGTATGGACAAAGTCACGGTCAATAGCTCGTATAAAGTTTATTCGTATCTCCCATTGTGCGCTAAAATATCCGATCTTCGGTTACACACATCCATTCTCTGCTAGTCGCCCCTCGTAGATCGTCGTTCCATCTAGAGGAGTGTCCCACATTATGTTATATACTTTCTCAACTTCATCACTCACCTACTCTAACCTTATCGGTTTAACAACAGTTAAAGTGCAATAAATAATATAAAACAAATTTAAACTTTGCAGAAATTAAATGCAATAAATAAAAATAATCTCTTACAACTTAAGCACAGGCTTAAATTTTCACGTAAACGACCCGAAACATTGTATCGAAGAAACTTTCACGAGATTAAACTAGCGGCCGTTGTTGTCAGTAAATTTATATTCAAAGAAATATCGGATAGAAAACTCCAGCGTAGGCGCTCGTTACCCCCACACCCCTCTTTTTGGTAATAAAATAGGTATTTCAAACATGTCAGGTAATAAACTTGAAAGTCTCCCGCCACACTTTGCACAGAGACTTACGAATCGCGTAGACAAGGTATTTGTTTCAGTAAATGAAAATAAAATAATCATTGTTTTGCATAAAGTAGTAAAAAATGTTTTAGTTGTAAAAAAAATATTCATTACATATATTTCGCCATTAGTTCTTGTAGTGGTGAAATAAATACCATTCTTACCACTATACGTCCCGTCCACGCTGATCGTCCCGGGGTCGGGCTCCCCCGGGGACTATGGTGCCTTACCTCAGCATGCAGGGCTCTGCTGGGGCTGACCTCCATCCTCCCTCGCGGCTCGTGGGATCCAATAAGACGAATTTAATATACCTAATTTGTCGAAAAATGACGGCGACGTCGTTTGCCACCCGTCACGTCCTGATTCTCACGAGGGCGAAAAGCGACCAATGACGAGCTGTTTCGCTCATGGCAGCGGATGGAGCTGTGTGGTCACTGCCAACCCCTGCGGAGCATAGGCGTGAATATGTATATATATATATATATATATATATATATATATATATATATATATATATATATATAACCACTATATGGTAGTACAATACGATATAAAATCAATTTCCGCTTTACAAATCATCCTTCCAAGCAACCTTAGTACAAATATGCAATGGATACAAGATACTTCAGGTAAATTCGGTGATGGGATTAGATCAAGGAATTGAAATGTGCTTGCAAATTAGCAAACTGAAGTGGCAATAGTTTAGTCGTGTTTTCTGAAATCTGAGAATTGACTAATGAAATAGACGAGTGTTGGATTAAAAACCGCTTCTTGACAAGTATAGCGTTGGATGCCCCCCGGCCAGATGGATTGAGGTAGTGCTCAAGGCGGTAATACTTTCAAACCTCGAAATGTTATTCCATTAAACAGAATCCGAAGGGCCGTTTTCTTTTCTCTTTACACTTTCTCCCTCTTCCATTATTTTTTTCATCCCCCATAATTAACATTTTTATCCTAGGGTAGGCGACGCATCTGCTACATCTACTAAGAAGTAGTTCCATCAATTGACCAGCTAACTCGTTTGCCTACCATAAAAATGTCATTTCTGATTGTAAGTCACTCTGTGGAATCTCAAACAGCATTCACCTGGAAGCGGCAATACTTCCACGCCAAGCGAAATGTAATTAATCAAAAACTTTTTAGAATTCATCTCCTCACCCCCCACTGGAACCTGTCTCCAACCTCCGACCGTATTTCGAGATGTCAGAAATGTAGACGCTGGCCCTTGCGATCACACCCACTAAAAGTTCCTTTATCATCGGCCACCACTGGTATGAAAATTAATTTAAACTACTTCGGAACTTATGTTTTTATAATCGCATAATAATTCATCAAATCCACCCCAGACAAGCGTGGTGAGTCCGTACCCCTAAAATTAGAAAACACAATAATGCACTTTATATAAATATATACTTTATATAATTCCATGTATGATTATATTTTTATTTACTAAATGTAAAATAATGGTGGATTGTGTCATACGTCTTTTTTTTAATGGTTATTCACCGGCGGATAATCATCCAGTGGTGGAAATTCGACAGTTGTTCATTGAATTTTTAATTATACTTTTTATTTATTTTATTCATTCTTTTATTTTATTTTTCATTTCTATGAACTTTAACTATGGCAATTCTCACACTTCTGTGCACGCAATGTACTTAAAAAGGTTACTTTACGTAGTAATATATAGAATATTATAAAACTATAATTTTTATAAAATAAGAAAGTATATTTATATTATTTTATAATAATATAATATAAAAAATATTATACTTTTGAAATCAAAATGGCATGTCGCTTTCAAATTATCAAAGTGCGTAAAACAAACACGCCAAGTGACGCATCTTCAGAGTGACAGATAAAGCGAAGTTTTAAACTTGTTAAAGTGACACAAGTCGCTGCGGGCCGGGTTTATCTGACGCGCCTATTCCGTGAATTTCACAAAAATGTGGGTAAGATATTCGTTAATTCGAGTTGATTTAGAATTTTACGGCTTTACTTTTTAAAAACAATTCAAATGTAAATTATAGCATACGCATTATTTCCGGGTGATATCCTGTTTGGACAGATCGAGTGAAAACCGCTCTCAATGGCCCCTACATATCTAGTATTGAATATTTATGCATTTACAAATGGTGAAAAGGTCCTGACAGACATCCATTAGAGTATTTTGTAGTGATAAATATTAAAATGCAAGCTCGTAATGACAGTGGCTTTACCAGCATACAAATAACAGCGTACATTACGAATTTTAATGATGCGGTTCTCAGCCCGCTTACCCCTCGTGGGGATAACAATAACTCCAATAATATAACTTATAATAACTCCAAAAATACCATGTGAAGAAAGTCCATGTCCAAAGGTAATGATGATGATATTTCTAATTCAATGTATCCGTATCATTGTTACGTTGTACAAACGCTCGTTACCATCACTTGCACATGAATTGTGTATGAATTAATTAGATAGTCGCCATATTGTACAAAATAATTCATTAAGAACTTGCTTAAAAAATAACAAAGATCTCACACTCGTCTCTCATCAGGGTTATGTAACATAAAAACTACTTAACTTTAATCATTTACTATGTACTTACAGTGTGGTTCTCAGAAGAACAGGGCTAGCCTATTACTCCCTATGGGTGTCGTACGAAGCGAATATAAAACAAATACCAATAAATAGGCAACAAAGACTGAGTAATAAAAAGCATTCTGCGTCCGATAGCTACCTACTAGGAGTCAATCGTTCCAGCTTGAATGCGGGAATTTCTAATGATTTCTGCTCTTTTCTTTTTTCCTCTTATAGACTTATTTAAGTTGATATATAAATTTTAAAGACAGTCCGCTAGCCTCACTGTTTCGTAGGCCAAAAAAAATGTTCATTCATATAAAATTAAACATGATATTGTAAAGAAGAAAATAATTATACTCTACTCTACTCACCTTTATTAAACGTGTGATGAATGACATCAGACTTTAAAGTGAGTATTGCATAACTGAGCTTGGCTTATGGTTATGTTTACTCCAAAATAAATTTCTAAACGAGTATACGTTTACGGTTAGAGGGAGATAGTGGGCGAAACCAGATACATGTAGCCAAAGATCGAGCAAGGTAGTGCACCTTTAGGGAGGCCTATATCCAGCGGTGGACTGATGTAGGCTGATGAAGATGATATATCATAATTACGGGTAAAATCATTCATAATAACAATTAAATGTCTATAACAACATATGTATATTATAATAAATACTCATATTATTTTATTTAGCTGAAATAATTATATGCTGTACATTTATTTAAATACATGAAATGCGCAAAGATATAGCACAAAGCAAAGTGGATGTGTTAAAATGACTTGAATAGCAGCTTTTAATTTAAGTCCAAATCGAAGCAATAATTGTAATCGCAACCCGCCCAGAATACAGCCGCTCGAAAATCCACCAGAAACATAAGGCGCTGATCTTCAAGTTATACGTTCTAACTTTGAGTGAAACACCTGACTTAGCAACGAAGCACCAACGGAATAATAATGGCGAGTTGTAAGCGTTTCACTCTTGCCTTCGTTTCGATTTCGCGTCGCACACCGTTGCGAGAGGTTGGAATTATACCGACGATGTTGCGTAAAATTATGACAAACAAGATTGAAGCCACCTACTTATACTTACTTCAGGTTTCAGATTATACATTTGTTTTATAAAGATTAATTGAACTAAAACGCGTCTGATTTTGACCTATCATGCTTTGTTATTACAAAATTAACGTCACCCTAACTCATCCATGAGGTATTGTATTACATCATTACATGGGATATAATGATAGGCTATTATATATATTGACGTCTTAGTTTTCAACCTTACCTGCAGGTAATGCATCTGATATAGTTAAACGAGCCTTTGATGACTGACTGGTAATGATACAATCTTCCTTTTATCATAAACTGGTGGAAAGCAGTTGTATTACTAGTGCAAAAAACTAGGCTCTGCGATCCTCATTTCGCTCACAGCATACCGCGACAACGAAAAAATAAGTTGGTATACGCTGTTGATTATGGTCGCATACGTCGCACAAAAGGAAGTTGGTTCTCAACGTAGACACCCAAAAAACAGTTATCGGTAATCCGGACGACGAAAGTTATAAGCGCGAAGACATCAGCATGGCATACAGAAAACATCGTCGTATGCCGCTTTACTTGCCATTACCTACTCGCCTCGGGTGTCTATGCAAAAATTAAACCTCTTGTTTCCCTCAGTCGCAATTTTCTGCTACGAACGGTGCAACTGTGGAACAACCTACCACCTGCGATGTTCTGAGAGAAGAGACGATATTGGGGTATTCAAGAACGTACACACGTATCCACGAAAGCCCAGCAACACATTCGTATCATCTCCAGCGTTGCTATGCCATGCCATGTCTGAGCGGCGGTGATCACATACAAACATATGACCCGCATACTCATTTGCCTGATCTGCTATGAAAAAGGTGGGGAAAAAAATTAATTATATACTAATTTAATATTTTGAATACCATAAATAAGTTTCTCCAACTCAAATGTAACAAATGGTTTTTTAAAACTTAATTAAACTCATATTTTGTTTTGTTAAAATTGTACTTAAATTGATTTTCCTATTCTGTACCAGTCGCGACTATTATTTTCCATTGGAAATACCTTTGAATATTAATGGGCTTAATATTCTTAGAGAGGTTCAAATTGTTTATAATGTTTACTAAGCAATTGGTAACGATATATTCTTGTACATTATTAGGAATACTATATTTTCCAATATGTATACTTCATGTTCAGTTACCCGAATCTCTCTTCCACCTTCTCATTTCTCTATTGCATCCCATCTGTACACTTCGTACAGTTGAGGTTTGGAAGTCCGACTCGTTTTTTCTTTCTCTACTTTACTCTTATCCTCCTCTTATTGACATCTAAGGTAATAAACGCATCTGCATTGGCGCATGGTGATGCTTTCCATTTACTTTGATGATATCCCAGAATCAGGTAACCCGCTTACTCATTTGTTTTTCATTCCCGTAACACTCAACGACCAAATAGCACAGTGACGAAATATTTACTCTCCGAGTCAAGGGTCGTGACTTCGATTCCTGCATTACAATAAGTATTTCAAATATTTATTCTAATTCTAGGTATTAATTCTTTTTTTTGCTGTATATTCTAAATGGTATCCAAGATGCGTTCAATACTAGTGTATAATTAAAAACTGCCGATAATTATTTCTGTAACTGATTTTCAATAGAGTGTTCATAGTATTATAAATAATGTTCAAAATACATCTAAATGTAACAAAATATCGTAATATTTTATTTTGTACAATCGCTAACGAAATTGTCTTTAATTTTTTTTTTTTTGTTATTTACTGTGTACACAACTTGTTGTTTAAAAACTATTTAATTTTTAGTTTCAGTAACATTACTTCAGTGCCCAGCGGTACAGAAAGGAAAATGTTACAGATCTCGTTGGATTTTTGTTGGCCAACTTCCAGATCAAGCATGATATGCCATGGGAGCTTTCTTACAGTTCCAATTTACAATAGTTGGGGTTGGTTATAAATATATAAATATTGTGAACATTTAAAGAACAAGAAAAGGAATTTTATTTTTCGTTTACTATTTCACAACACCTAAGATGTTCGCCTAACTCATATATTTATTTTTGTAATAAAGTGCAACATATATATATATATATATATATATATATATATATATATATATATATATATATATATATATATATATATATATATATATATATATGTATATATATATATATATATATATATATATATATATGTATATATATATATAGATATATAGATTCTTGATGCAGGAAAATCTGGACTATTTATTTTTTGGCAGATCTTAAATATGTAGACTCTTAAAGATGTAGAGAAATATGAAGACTAGCGATGTTTTAATATAACTAGATTTTTTTTATTTATTCTAAGCTAATGATATTTGTGCTAGGAAATGGTTCACATCAAAAGTCCAATGAAAGATACGAACTCAAATCCTCAAAGGCCGAACTGAGCAGCTAACTTAACAAACTGAGCACCAATAGCTGCTTTAATGAAATTTCCTCGCTTGTCTTCACCTTGTCTTCACGTCACCCATATGACAGAATGAAGCTAAGAGTCTTCGATCAATGTAATATACATTGGCTTGGATAATGAGGATTCTCCTCTTCTGTGAGCTCAAACCCGCTATAAAAAAATTTTTGTTAAAAACGTTTGCCTCCCTATACTATAAAAAAATGGAGATTTTTTTATAGTGGGGGGGGGGGCAAACGAACTAGCATGTGATAGAAAAAGATTTTCGCCGCCAATAGCATATATAATCTGCAACTCCATAGGTATTACAATTGCATTGGTGGCTTTTGAGTTATATTTAGGCTTGTGTTGTAGCTATACTTCAAAATTAAACCAGATATACAATACATATGTATGTGTATTTACATAGTACATCACCAATTTATTTTGTGTAGTAGTAGTGAAAGAAATACGACCTTGTGAGTTCACCCTCGCCACAATATCTATATGGAGCTGGTAATCTACCAGTTTATGTTACTGTTCGATTGGGAATTCGGATCAAGAACAAATAATATCGAATATCGTTTGAAATGCGCTCGAGGGTGTTTGCCATTTGTTGTACCATACTTTTTTCATGTATGTACTTTGATCGGCACAAAAGCGTGTCTCCACTTACTTTTACATGTTTTTTCTAACTGACATTGCCGACATGTTGGATATATTTTGCTATGTTTTTTATTGAATGAAAACTGTTTTACTCTTAATACTGCTGTCTACATGCTGCTATCTACTTTCACTGCTACCTACTTCCCATGCTAAATAAAGAAATCTCGTGGTATATTATACATCGAAAATCTTCACTTAAACTTATTTCACTCAATCCTAAAAGGATATAGAGTGAAATAAGTTTAAGTGAAATTATTAGATAATTCTGATTAATTTCTATATAATGTCATCGATCTTCTTTGCCAAGATTTTTGATGTATAATTTTTTAATTTAAATCAGCAAAGAAGAAATTGAAATAATATTCAATAACCAAAGTAATCGTAAGTATCCAGTTAAACAAATCATGTGTTAGCTTGTACAAGAAAAAGAAAAATATTTTAATAAAAACGCCAAAAAATGTAATCAAGGGATCACAATAACAACACAGCGGTAAGCCCATCACTCCGTTCCTGTAGCCAAATTAATATCACTAGCGTCTGAAACATCTGACGCGTAATCGTAGGGTAAAAACACCAATTACGGACCGTTCGTGATTGACGCGTACACCATTGTTGTGTTGGTTGAATTTTCTGGCTTCAACCCTTTGCAATATCGAGGACAGAACGTCTAACTGTGTTACTCTAAGCCACGGCACGCGTAAATATATTGGTTTGAAATAAAAATATATTTCTTATTTAACTAAAAAGTGACGATAGAAATGGTGCAATGGTGAATGATTTATTATTGATATTGATTTACTGCTAATCGTCGTTTATCGACGAAGCTTGATACATATCTTCAAGCAAATAAATTCAGATAGGCAAGCAATATTTAGGCGCCAAGTCATTATGATTATCGTTATAGTATTATTTTTTATAATATTCTCCTTGTAATATAGTATATTTTAAAATTCTGTTAGTCGTCAAGATTGAAGTCTAATATTCTTGAAGGTGAAGCCTCATTAAATCATAAATATAAGTCGCTTCTCAAATTTGTTATATCAAAGCCTTCTTGTATTTTTCAGAGTAGCTCCATGAACAGACTTATTCCGGTCAGTTTTTAAAACACTATAGTTGTTAATTTTCATTTTATATATATATATATATACATATATATATATATATATATATATATATATATATATATATATATATATATATATATATATATATATATATATATATATATATATATATATATATATATATATATATATATATATATATATATATAATATCTTTGTTCCAAATATTGTGACAGCGTTAAGAATACCAATATATAAGAAGCGAAATACATATCTTGTTAACAATTAAATATTGGGATAATTTCAACTTGGTAGTGACGGTCTGTCAGGAGGTGGACAGTGGCATTCTTGTATCATTTCTAGAATTGGAGCTCATTTGGTTGATTTTGACGAGTTCTATATTTACACATGGTGACAAGGATCTGGTGATGGAGTCAGAACAGGCGAACGGAGGAATTTTGCAACCAATACTAATAATCTCTTCGAATTTGGGCTAATTTAAATGGTTTTGGCCAGATCCATGCGTAATACTTGGTGAAAAAGTTTTAGAAAATAAAAGTAGCTAATTAAATCGTTGTAGTGATATGGTTTTATATTGTAAAATAATAAAAAAATGTTTAACTTGAGAGTTATTTTTATCTAGTTTTTCGATTTTTTCAGTGCGAAATTAATCGATGATTGATATGCCAAATATTACAATACTTCTTTCGTATACTCATATAACGATATTTGCTCAGATATACGACCCTCAATTGATTTCTAGCGGAGGGCTTTAAGCTCGGTGTAACAAGTAAATTTAATTGGTTGTTAAATGAGTTCACAAATATATTAACTGTAGTTTTATATCTATATCAAATTTTCTCCAGAATACGGCGAAATATTTAAGCTCCTTTTAATAGGATTTTTGTACGGTTACTTAACTTCTTTGTTTTACTATTTAATACAATGAATACCCAGCGATTGATTCAAAAGAATAGAAATGAAAAAATCAGCCAGAGAGTTATTTAGCGAATTGATTTCTTATTTGTCAATTTACGATGGGGTAGTGATGTTTACCGGAGAATCGACAATTGGTAAAGCAGACGTATGCTGGATTGGAGATGACATCATGTAAAGATAGCTTGGAACGCCCTCCATCAGATGGAACGATGATCCATGCAAGGTAGCTGATAGAATCTCAATGTGAGATCAAAATTTGGGATAGCTTAGGTAGTCCAGCTGAGGGCAGGGTGATGAGTATGTAGCGAGCCTGCTATTCTATGGATGAAAATATAAAAAAAAATCTTTTCAAAATAACTTCCTAAGGGATAAGCTTGTCAAAATAGTTTTAGAATACTATCATTATATACATATATATTAATAAGAACAATTGTCTTTTTATTTAAAAAATCTACTGGTAAAATAGAGACTATTAAAAATATTGAGACATTCGCTTTTGTGGATGCAACTTTTTTCTATCATTAAATTTATGTTGTTCGATGAAAACAAAAATGTATGGCATAAATTATGTAGCAAATAAACTACCAGTAACTAGTTTATTTGCTACATAATTTATGCCATACATTTTCGTTTTCATTTATTCAATGTGTTAATTATAAGATTTATTATTTGACTAATGTAGATGAAGTCTAACAATACTTTTAACGCCTATATACCTAGAATGATATGTACCTAGAAATTCACTAATATAGATGAAATGTACCAAAGCGCGAGCATTACATGTTATTTAATTTCTCAAGTAATTTTGCGGTGAGAGATTTCCTCACACTTAGCCCACTCCGGCTGAAGGTTGTACCAAATCCTGTAATCTATTTAGTTAAAGACATCCACACCGTCGCTTACAACACCGTAGGCTTATATAGGGCTTTAGAAGACGACTAGGCTTAATTGAAACTTGGGAGAGGTTTTGTCGACAAGTTATTTTGTGGATTAACGAGACTGCTTCCCCCACAACTTGCACCTAGTGCCTAGGTGATGTGATTTAAACCGATTTTACAGGATCGCCTTTTATCCCCTATAGAATCTTAAGGTATGAGGAAGAGAAAGGGTCATTCAAATGTTATACAATTATTTTGGAACGATTCTATACGAGCGTAAAAATACATATAAGTACAGTAGTCTATATACATATAAATGAGAATCAGTAATTGATTCTATTAATATTGACACGGAAGTGAATATAATGAATATTTAATTAATATTATATTATGTTGAAGTTGAAGATACCTTATTAAGTGGAAGGATAACTTCGCTTGAAATTTAATTAATAAAAATCACCTGTTGGTAACCCTGTCGTGATGCAGCGAGGCAGCCGGCGGATGCGGCGGGTGGGCCGAGTCATTACTTGGTCTTAGGTCTGGCAACGAAAGCGGACCACACTGTATTATATATTACCTTACCTTACCTTACTTTTATATAGAATCAGTGATCTAATTATAAATTAAATAACATACATCAAACACAGTCTTACCTTTAACTTATTATTTATGATATTAAGGTTTTATATAAATTAATCTATTTTCAGATATATGGTAATTATTTTTTATACAGAAAACTAGCCGTTTTTATTATAACTAGATTTCTTATTCTTCATTCCAACTAAATTAATCAACATATATTTAGTTCAAAAGTTCGTCAATTCGTGAACCTTGGAATCGGTCTCTTCTATTTGGATCTAATATTATATATTTTTATAATAATAATTCAGGATTTTAATGCGTATAAATAATACAGGTAACCAATTGAGTTAACAATACGTCACAACCGTTAGAGTAGACGAGTACTGGAGTTCGGGAGAGACCGCGTCTTGGTAAACGTAGTGTGGGACACTATAATATAAAATAAATAAGAATAAGAAGAAGCCCCCGGAAGAAGCCCCCTTGATAAACAGAGCGGTGACCTACGTAAGGTGGCTGGCAAAATCTGGACCCATCTACGTGGCGCGCATTGGGGGTAGGCCCACCTAGAAGTGAACTATATCTACGCCTACGCCAAATTCAATAAAAGGTGAAGAATTTCGATCCTAAATTATAATATTATATATATTTATTTATTTAATCCATCAACTGGGGCCCAATTGTGATGCTAATTAGACTGTTTATCTATATAAATCTATTATACTATAAATTTCATTTAAAGTATTGATATAGTGTCAAGTGGAAGAAACTTGTTAAACAAACATCCAGGGGGCTGACAAGAAACGCAATATGCCATCTACTTATTATATTGGGCGACAAGTAGTTAGTTGGCGGAAGTTTATTAACTCTGAGCATCTGGAATACCACGGCGTGTCAAGACCTGTACTTGCAGCAAAGTCGTCACCACTAGAGGTGTATTTGACGAACGAAATAGTTTAGAAACTCTCGCGAACAACGCCGATGTCTTCTGAACAATTTTAAACTAGTTTGCGCACATCGCGGTAATAACTTTTAAAGCAAGGAATATCAGTTTCGTAATTTAATTTATAGTTCAACTTTACAACGACATAGACTTACTGCGGTGTTGCTATTCTTTTCCCCTTTTTTTGGGAAAAGTGTATATGAATACATTTCACCTAAAAACAATCATTATTTATTATTATTATAGGTAGATTATTGATCAATCCAAGCACTTCGAAGCAATAACGCTTTCCGTCATAGGTCCTTATATATAGGACAGGAAGGCAAACGAACAAGCGTGTCGCCAGATGGGAAACAACGTCGCCCCTTTATGCAATATAACATTGAAGCTTAAGTTTAAATAAGTAAATAAAGATTCGCCGATATCATACTTTCGTATATTCATACAAAAAGGCAAACACTTTCATTCCATATAATTTGAGAATCTTTGTTTATTTTCAGTTAATGGTTCAAATTTGAGGAGGCCTACGTCCTACAGTGATCTGCTACGGCTCATAATCAATATAGTTAATACATTGAGATGTTGCTATTAAATTTGAACGAATATTTAATTTTGAGAAAGTTATCGACCCCTTGGAAATAAATTGTATAGAATATTCGAAATCAATCTTCATCCCCAATTCCAAACTTGAGAGAAACGTCAATACTGGTTTAATTAAAAACTTTCTGTTACTTCCTTTGTATAAAACAAGGAACTTTAGTTAATTATCAAACGTTTTAAATAGCTCAAAGTCGTGGCCATTTTGTTTCACGTTATTGAGTGGCGTACTTGGGATGCCTATTAAATATAACGCGCTTTACAAAGGCGTCGATACCAAGTTTTGCAATTTGGGAATGCGGAATTGTAATCGGGAACCAAAAGACTTCGTTGAAGTAATAAATCTTAGCTTTGACGGGTACTTGATTACATTGCTTATTTGCATTAAGAGCTTAGAATATTTAAAATGGGGATGTAAGTGATGAATTTTTTCTTTTCGCCAACCTTAACTGTTATATCCTGCCACCATAAACAGAACAGTACAAACGTACTGATAACCTTAATTAGACAAAACACCATTGGTAGCAGCGTTCCGTATTCAAGATAACAAGTTCTGTGTTCACCAGTCCGCCTGACTTTCGTAGTGACTACGGTAAATCCTGTGTATTTGGATCTTAAAAATCCTGTAGATAGATAGATGAGGTACTTGCCTAACTTTGCCATAAAATAATTTCAACACGTGTGTATAATTCAATTTGAATAAAATAAAACTGGATACCCACTAATCCACCGTGATAGATGCCAATTCCTCCTCCATATTTGAGTTGTGAAAAAAATAAACTACGTTATATTTTTTACTAATTGTTATAATTTTTGACAAGTAACAATTGTTACTTAAAGTGATATAGCAATCCCATTCTTAATTCTCAAGAGCAAGAAATAATTGCCGAAGTAATGTTAAAATAATATAAATTTCAATATTGAAATGAAAATTAAATAAAGAAATAAATATAAAAATATTAAAGTGGCAAAGTAACAAGATCGCTTACTGTTCGTGAATCGCTTTTATCTCATCCAACGTAATCCATATTCGACACTAACATTCGCTTCCTATCGCTTTATTCAAAGGACCCGAGATGCGAGCCACTCCATGCCGCAACAGTTGACTAAGTGATTTCCAATTCGCCTTCCTCCAAGATATTGAAGACTTAAAACTTTGCTGGAACTTTCTCGGTTCGCTACATTTTTTAGTCATTAGTTCGATCGTTTTAGATGAAAAGCGAGTCGCATGCTTTTAAAATTACTTTGGAAATACTGAACATTTTTCTCATTCTATATCTCAACATATTAGAATAATGTTAATAGTAATAGTACGATGGTAGCACAAATGGGTTGACTCCACCGAGGAAGAACCAAATCCTGTGTAAGGTTAGGTGCAGTGAGTTCAGGGATCCGGAGACCCAATTCCTTTTCCCCTCCTTTTAACCTCTCTTCCTTTTCCTCGCACTATTCACATCCTAAAGTGGGCAACGCATCTGGAGTGAACTTGGTGGTTACTTTTTATCAGCTGACTAGCTTTTTCTATAAAAAAATATTTTATTTTCTAAGCTAAGTTACATATAATGTTTATTTACTGCTATATATTTATTTTTATTATATTAGGTATTGTCAAATAGCTTTTATATATTAAAGTCAATGTCATGGATTTATTTTTTACTTGTCAATTTTCGTAATGTTACGGAAAAATATATTGTAAATTTGTTTAGGAAATATATTGCAATATTGGTATTCGGTACAGTATGGAATAAATTATTATTCACCATTGAACAAATCTTTTATTTGTACCCTCGTCTACAGAAAATAACATACCGCAAATCAGCGTGTTCTGAGTAGCAGCTTGTTTCTTAATTTTGAGTAGACTGTTAAACTATAGCTCTTCCTTCTTCCCCCTATACTACAACCTTACCTTACCCTACTTTGCCAATTATTGTGGTTTAATATTTTTCAAGTAGCGGATATTATGTATGTATGTGTATGTATTGACGCTCATTCCATGGTATCCTTATACATAAAATAATTTATGTATGATTTTCACCGTAGAAAAGACGACCCCATTACGTCCCGTATATATCGTGCGAGGCAACTTGGGTGCAAATACCAGTGGAGGATGGGCAAGACTGGGCGAGTACTGGAGTAGTACTTTAAAACTGCAATTCTCATTCCGTCTGCTCGTGGGTGTTACGGCAACGCCCCTCAATTTCGACGAAGAGCAATGTCCAGTAATCAATTATTACAGATGTCTATATATAAAAAAGGTAATTAACAGTTTATTTGTTACATTAATAATCCATTTTGAATTGTTAATGTTAATCTTTATTTAAATATTATTTGCAAGCGATAATAAGCCCCTGACAAATGCTTATTATCGCTTGCAAACAATATTCAACTTGCGGAATGCTGCGGGCGGATATTGTGGAAACAGATTAACGACAAATAAATGAAGCTATTTACAATTTACTTTAATCGTACCTGGTAAAAAGACAAGCCACTATAATTATTTTCATTTAAATAATGACCATTTGGTCATTTAAGCATATATTATACACAAATACTTTATCTTTTACTCTGATCTGACTAATTCCACATCATATCAATAATATTTTATTTTAATTTTTAATCAATTATATTTATTTTAGAGCCACATTTTTGCATAATACAAACGTGGCCATCTTATAAT
Source organism: Baronia brevicornis (assembly GCA_031353405.1). Taxonomy (NCBI): domain Eukaryota; kingdom Metazoa; phylum Arthropoda; class Insecta; order Lepidoptera; family Papilionidae; genus Baronia; species Baronia brevicornis. The sequence continues at coordinate 73,732 of JASFAT010004000.1, forward strand.
CGTCGTCGAGATGGGAAAAAGAAATAATGGATAGGAAATAGAGAAGTATAGAAAGAGAATAAGGTGTTGATTCTCCGTATCACATTAGTTGTAGTAAACGCAACAAAATAAGAAAAAAACTACCATAACATATTTTGTGAGGATTTTTCGGACCGAGACATCCCACTTGTTTTACACCGTGTCTTTACCATCTTTAGTTGAGAAAGGATCAGCAGTAGGTTCTTCCAAGGCTGTTGATAACTCACGATCAAAATCAGAAAGGATAGAGAAAATATATTATATAAAGTGATTTTCATCGTTGTCGCTGTCGAGTTACGGCAATTTATTTGGGTACATCTAGGCATCCTGTATCCATGATCACCTTTGTTTCATGCATCGCTTTGTACTCGGTTAGCTCTGCTCGATCGGGCGCTTATTCTCGATTGCGCTTGTCTCCCGGCAGTGACTCAGCTAAACTCGATTCAGTCAAGTGAATTGTATTTTAGTTGAAGTGATCTTGATATGTATGTAACTTTGTTAACTCTTGGTCAAGATAAAATTTATTACATTTACTGATAGTGGATTACTTCGCTTCTATCTTATGTAATCAATTTGAAAATACTGAAAGGAACATTATACAGAGCTATAAAAATAAATTATAATTTTTAACCATAATTAATTTATTTATTTGAAAAACAATATTTTGTAGTCAATTTGAGTAGTTATAAATGCCATATTGCTTTGATTTTTTTATATGGATTAGGAAGGCAAGCTAGCTGGCGTATCACCTGATGGTAAGCAATCAACGCCGCCTATAGACATCCGCAGCGACATAGGCAGTGCGGAAGCGTTGCCGATCTTTAAAGAAAGTGTCCTTGGGAGTGAGAATGGGAGGGGGAAGAGAGAGGTTGTTGTGCCTCCGGAACTCAGCCACTCACCTTACGAAGCGCGGTTGCCAAGCAAGCTATCACTCAGACGCTGGTTTTTCGAGGGGAATTTTATCAAATATCTATCTTTAAAATGCACTAAAAAGTATAAATTGATAGCTATTCGGTTCCAATTACTCGCTAATTCCATTACTGATTATTTAAAAGAAAGAAAATAAACTTTTATAGCAAAGCAAATATTGCCAATTTTCAAAGAAATCAAAAAAATAAAATTTGAATCCGAAAAAAGCAATGTACACGTTTCGTACACGTATTGCATAAAACATTAAAACTGAGTGGACCACGAGTATTCTGTTCACTCTAATAGAATAAAATTCTCGTCTAAATGGGTGCTCGCACCGAACCCGTTAAATTAACTGAATGCTGTTTAATTCGTCCCAATTACGTAAACGTGGCTCCAAACAAGGCCTTCAGGGAAAATTGATGTTTTTCACTGGATGGTTAGGGTTTCCATAAGCGACGAACTTTCAGTATATTTTCGATTACTTAACTTCATATCCGCCAATCCGATTTGAAAAAGTGAGGTGGATTAGTGTCCATTCCCTCAGAAATCAGACGTTCGTTTCCTACAATGAGACTACTGTTTCTATTTACTGTAAAAAAATGAAAAATTTTACACGTATTGCAGACATTAGCTTTTGAATTTTAACCTACCCTCAGCCCGTTGCAGCAGATTTCTTACCACAAACCTTTTCCATAATGTGAGACACAGTCTTAACTTCAAGCTCAATCCGATTGACTAGGCTTAGGACAAGAATGGTTTGGTCCAATATACATACACCCATCATTTTGCACCAAAAACATTAATATCCGCCACCAGCTATTGTATATTTCAGTCTAGTCTTGAATTCAACCCGTGTCTCTAAATCGTTAAAGCCTAGTTTTTTTGCTGTTATTTTTATTATACAGCTATTTTTCATGTTTTGTAAATGGACATTGAACCATCAAGTTTATCCAGGGTGGATTGGCATATCTTGCCATCTTTGGACTCGGAATAAATACATACATATACATATGTATCCTGATAATCATGAGATAAAACCCGTGATCCTTGATTCCAAAACGCTAACTTTTCCATTGAGCTCATTAGTTCTTACTAATTAGTTGCTTTTAATACTGTACTTATAGTATGTATTAAAAGTAACGAAGTTTTGTTTTAAGTATTGTGTTACAATATTGATATATAGAAAAAAGAAATATATTATATATAGTATTATAAAAGGCAATTTACCTGCTTCGTTCTCAAAAACCCTTAGGGAAAACGTCGTTATGTCGCTTATCCGACAAAAACCGCTTTCCAAAGCAGTGGTTCATAAAAAGGACTATATCCAATTCGGACCACTGGGGAGGGAAATATTTTAAATTAGGACTGACGCGGCGGTGAGGGTGGCCAGGTGCAGGGAGTAACTTCAAATCCTTTGATTCGCATAATAAAACGTAAGCGATGCGAAACTGTCTACGACATAGTAAACAATATAATGCCGGAGTTTATTCAGCGCGAAAGATAGTTTGAAGACAATCGCACATAGGTATGCTGGGGTCATGGTAGGTATATTTTTTATTGAAGAGACGTTAGACATATTAGACGACAAAAGAACTGGCTGATCTGATGGTGTTTAATCTCCACCAACCATTTATGAAAACACCGTAGATGCGTTACTTAAAAATGCATGATACTTGCATTGATTTCATATCACTTCACTTATAAGTCTTAATCTAACTATATTGTATAATAAGCCACCACAATTAAACAATGTAACCGATAACAAAATAAGATTATGAAAATGAAATAAAAACACAACATCACTGATGTAAGTTGGCGGGAAAAGTCAAAGCAACGACTTTTGAGAAATACTAAAGAAGAATAATTTATTATTCTTTGATGGCAATCAATATATGCCAGTGTCAAGTTAAATAATATCAAGTATCATGAAATGAAAACTCAGTTTTTCACGGCAGGTAGTTTTGCAGTCAACTTAAAAAGTTATGGTACGCTTATGTATTTCGTTTCACTCAACTTCTACCCCTTAATTAAACTATTTAGTGTAATATGCCACCAAAATCAAACAATATAACTGATAATAACGTAAGATTAATAAAATTAAATAAAAATACAACATCACTGATGTAAATTGGTGGGAAAAGTCAAGTTACATATTTATCGGAACGCTTCATTTTTCTGCTAGAATATCCTAAGTTTGAAAATCAATATAATAACCTTTTCCTCCAAAACACCCATTAAACAAATTACGATTAGAATTATATTAGATATCATAAATTGTATAACCAATAATAATTATTACTTTTATAGATTATAATGTATATTTTTTTGCTTTCCTACAAATGTTTCAAAATATTGCATATACTCTTTTGCATTTCATGCATTAATCATCATCATCATCAAGGCATTACAGCCGCGGATGGTCCTTAACCTAATTCAGTAAATTTTTACAGTTGGATCTTAATTTGACTTTTTCTCTCCAGCCCCTCACACCGGTTGCCTTTAAGTCTCCATCTAGCCATCTGAGCTTAGGCCTTCCGCGGCTTCCACGACCGTCTGGTTTGCCGTCGAGTAGATGTATGGGTACTCTAGACTCGTCCATCTGTATTACGTGCCCACCCCAACGAAGGCGTCCAATTTAATTGGTTTTGATGACATTCGGCTCATTGTACAGCTCATAAAACTCGCTCGCTCGCTCATGCATCAATATATACAGAAAATACTATTTACCAATCAAATTAATCAACATCATTCGGTCACTTAATATTTTAAATAATAAACATATTAAATTACAATTCATAGAAATATGTAAGTATATTGTATCCGTTAACGCCTTACTTCGTTGTTACAAAATTTCCTAAATATTTCTGTTGAAATTCCCTGTTCAATCGTCTATAATCGTTAATTACATAAGTAATAAATGGAAAGTTCGACTAAGTATCGTTCAAATAACACGGAGTGCACATTTGCATATAAATTGCATGGGGGTTCTTGGGATGACATTTCGATAATGGTATTAAGTGCCCAGATTGAAAATTTTTATGGGGTGCGCAGATTAAACGAATCTGAATAACCTTCATAATGTAAGCTGATGAGGGGCGAATGAAAGTTTCTTGAACTGGTCACTTAAGTTAAAGATTTTGTTCTGATACTACTGAGCCCGGACAGAAGTTATTTAAAACTGCGTTTACATAAGTTATATGAACTGTGTTTTACATGAAAAAAATAAAACAGCGCCACCTCATCTACAGTCTAAGTCATCACTGGTTGTTCCTCGCCACTGCTCAGCTGCAGTGGTAGCTTTGTTGTAACAACTTGCCACCAACTCTTCATCACTTGCATACTATAAATATATTTAAAAAAATGCATAAAACTAATTGGTTTGCGGTGAATTTATTACATGATTTAGTGGTTTTTAATTTTATTGTATTGTATGAGTATGAGAAGTAATATATGTATATGGAAGTTTGTGAATGTATGTGTGTGTCCGTATCAATGTTGTCACTGCGGTCCGTAATCTGATCACGTTGATTCTTGCTAAAAACCAGCGCCAGGTGCTCCAATAGAACGTCTGGCATATGCTGAGCAAGAACCATTTTATAACACTTGTTAGATTAAAATTATTTTCTTTTTTATTTATTTATTTGTATATTATAATATTATTAAGGTTTTAATGTTAATTACTGTATAAAATTTTTCTATTTCTATTTCTACCTATCGGGTCTGAAATTATCCTATCGTTTTAGCTGAAACCAACCATACACACTCACGGAATTTAATTGAAATAATTTCAGCGGTCAGTGTTTGTCTCACTTAAAAAAAATTGAAATCTGAAAATAATATTTTAAAATATCCTTCCATCTGTCTGTTTACCAAACAAATCGTGGGAATATATAAGCCACTTTAAATAAGACTCTTTAAAAGTAAAGAATATTGTAAGGAACAGCTAAGGTTATTTATCCTTGCAAAAAAATATGTTTCTTACGCGAACTTTGAAAAATCTTAAGCATAAGGGGCGAAGACGAGATCCTGAAAAGCAAAAGGTAGTAAATAAAAAAAATCTGTAACTAGATACATTTTTCAGACAGTTTAATTAAGAAGCGAGAACAACTAAAAAGTGTAAAATGCAAGCAATAAAGCGCTTTACGTTCAAGCCTTTATTGAAGCAGGGAGAAATTAAATCGGCGCTACAGACTAGCTATTTGAAACACTCACTTTGTTGCAGCTTGGCGATGTTTGTGAACGTTGATTATAAAATCTCTTTGAGTTATTGTTTTGTTTTGGCCGGCGAAGTAATTAAGGAGCCTTCGAGGAAATTGACAGCGAGACAAAGTTTCACAGAATAGGAATACGTTAGTTTAGAATGGTAATTTCGCAGAGGAAAAACTTTGGTTTCTGCCACTCGCAGTCGAAATCAAAATTGCCTCTCGAGTAGTAATAGAGTTCTACAATTGCTTTTTTACTGTTTGAACGTAAAGTTTTTAGCGTTGAAAAAACGTGAATTGTCGTAACTTGAAACTTCTACGTCTCTACAAAAGGCACAATGTGGTTCTTAAAATAATAAAATAAAAACAAGATATTTATAAAGTTATCGATATTACTAGAATTCATCTTATTAGACTAGACTATTAGACTAAGTAGCCTGTATAAAGAGTAAGTAAGCCCATCCCTCCGGAATCAAAAAAGGAGGATATCCATGAATTCAAGATTTCGGAATATCTTCTTCGCTCAAAGATATCTCATTATGAATTTGTAAGAGAAGTTTCTTTGTTAACAAATTAACGTCTGAAAAATGAATTTTATTTTTATCCCCATGGTAATTTCGTTCGTATTGCGTTTCAAATACCTGTGAAGCTTAGCTGATTAGGTATCTAATAGCACTTAGTGAAACTTTCGCGTAACTGACAATGTCAAAGTGCCGTATTTAGCAGAGATCGAGTGTTAATGACGTCAAGCAAATTCTAACAAGTCCATCCGGATTCTCATCACGCAGAGCTGTCACGTCACGGTGCTGTAAACACGTTGTAAGCGCCGGGAATGCGTGATGAAGTTGGGATGTAGTTCGTGTTAATAATGTCACTTTTCATCTTTAGAAGTACGTAAGTAAGATTTCGTAGCAGTTGTGAAAAAAAAAACTCAAGCAAAACACGTAACTGCCTTCTACGTACAAACACCTAATATCGCGTATAGTACTTGCTACAATGTTCCAATATTTATTGCTTGCATGGCGTCCTCTTGCAACTGAAAGCTAATTTACAAGCTTCCTATTAGCGAGTTCTCTTGACGTAGTTTCAAAGGCTTTGTCTCAACAACGTCAATCAATATAAAATATAACTACTAACAAAGTGAAATAAATTTATTTCTTCATTAAGTGGCCTTCACCACATGCTTTGATGGTTTCCATCTCCTCTTGATAGTTTATATCAAGTGTTTGTTTTCATCTCGTTTCAGAATGTTCTTATTTACTATATTATATCTATACTATGTTTATATTATATTTATGATGCCGAAATATAGACACTAACAATTCAAGTTCAAAAACATACCTATTCATGTGTATACGCATCTACAACAATATACCTCATGAGTTAAACCAATTAAAAAAAGACTATATGAATGGCTAATAGATGGCAATATTTGTAATACTAAGGACTTTTTTGCTTTAAAAGTTGATAAATATATAACTAAACTAAACTATTACATTGTCATTAAAATATAAATTAATTATAATTTTAATGACAGTATAATAGTTTACTTATTTATTTTAGACCTCTATGTATGTAATAATTAATGAAACTTATACGCCATAAGTGGCAATGTGATGGAGCTTTTATACATCTTTCATCTTGTTACACCTCACATTATACAAATTAAGAATTATTATTACTATTACACTATAAACTGAAGTCGCGCAAAGAACCATGGACAATATGACTAAAATTGATTCGGTTAGAGAATGAGTCACAGACAAAGCTTTATGAGCAAATAAAAGTAACCATGGATTGGTGAGTTTTTTCGGAGAACCAAAAAGTGTTGTAGGGGATGAGAAATAGAACAGTATTAGCAGAAGTAGAATGTGAAAACGACCTGTATAATGGTAGCAATTGAATTTGTGAAAATGAAAATCGGACGAGGTGACGCGCATTAATATATTACAGTAGACTGCTATTCTCATAATTAATTTAGAAATAGCAGTAGACTACTATTCCTATAATAATTATAGGAGTAGTAGTAGACTGCTGCAGAATGATGATAATGATGGTGACAGCAGAATTGAACAAACAAATTTATGAACATTACTTACTAAACATTCCGTTTTCAATTGAACAATCAATAAATCTACTAACAAAAGCCTCATCACACTACATACGAGTGTATATTAAATTATTCCAAGCCTTTGACGCCAAAAGCCATACGAACTAGTGTTATTTAAGCTCAATTCACACCACACATTCAATGTATACCAAGTTATTCATGTATAAAGTTAACCTTAATAGACTATACACTAAGCCTATTACGCGGGAATAATGAATTATAATCAGAATTGATATAGATTATAACCAAGTCCTGTAAGAACGGAGACACACTATCGATCTATGTGCAAGTATAGGAGTAAATTTTATCGATCGATTGATTGAAAATAAAAAAAATATTTTGGTGGATGTAAACTTACGTTAATAGCTTTCTTTATATGATAGGTAGCCATGTCATGTCATGGAAATCAATAAACGCCTTCCATAGATATCTGCAGTGCCATAGACATTGCAAGAGCTTACAAGAGAGGCAGCCGCAAGAGGCTACCGGCCTTTAAGATATGAATAGGCTTGTTTTTTTTTTTTAAGAATTGCAATGTCGTATCAATTCGGAAATACCGCTGAAGGCAGCTGGTTTTATAAGTGTTGGTGCGTGGATTTAAATTACGGGAAAACGCACCGTCCTAGATCGCCACTCATCCTGATGGTGAGGATGAGACTTTGAAACTTCCTTATAGTATATTTCTCTCTAAAATTGGTTAAGAGAACTATGTCTATCATAAGTATAAACTGCAAAAAATGCTTTTAGATAGATAGATGGATATATTCTTTATTGAACACTAAAAACAAAGTTATAAATTATAGTTTGCAATATTTATTATATAAAAATGGCGGTCTTATCGCCAGTAACGTAATTTCTTCCACGCAACCGTAGGATGGGCACAGTGTTAAAAAGACAATTCGTTGTAGGTTGATGATACATTATCGTCAGGATGATTGGAAAAATTTATTAATAAACAAAGTTAATGGACAAAATAATAGTTTGGGATCTAGTGTCCTTTATAATTTGTAAATATGTGTTTTGTTTTGAAAATAAAGATAGAATATATATATATATATATATATATATATATATATATATATATATATTGCTTTTACAAGGATGAACATGTTATTACTAACACAAATAAATTCACTCCCAACAAGTCTGTCACGAGCACGTGTACTATATGCCTGAGACAGATCTTTTGAACGTTATTAGCGGATCAAAAGAAAATACGTAACGTTAACGTAGCAATACGCAATCACGTGAATATTATTTACAAAATGAACAGAGACACCAGTAAAGGTAAAATGCTCCATCCGCTCATGTTATAAGGCTCATGTGAAATGAAAAGGGAAGATTGTGTTCACATGGTCGTCATTTAATGATGTCGTGGACGGCATGCTTTGATCTGGATTCTGATCTTCTCCAAGTAATAAACGAGCAACAATACAATCTAAAAAAAATTATTATTAAGTGATTTTTATATAATGATTTTTAAAAAGTTGACAAATATCTTTTATCTATATACTGGATATAAAAAGTATGTGTGTATGTTTTCGTTATAATTCAAATGATTTTTTTTCTACATAAGAAATATAATTACATTTTTGTAACATCAATATGTCAATAATCAAACTTCGCAGGCATCCTTTTTTTATACTTTTCTTTCCAGTAATTAATATACAAAACAATATTTTATAAAGATAAATATATAAAGAAAGATTATTTAAAGAAATCAAAGCAGAATTTTTCCCAAGTAATAGGCAGTAACAATGTCGGAGTGATACGCCTGTATCATATGTAATATTCAAATAAAATTGACAAAGCAATATTGGTTATACTGCGTTCACGCTCATCGCTCCTATGTCATATATTGCACCACACCTAATTCTCCCTGTAGTAAAACTTACCCACAGCCAATAGTTGCGGGTTGTATCAAAGGAACTAGCGAACTTCGTGATAGTTCGCTAAGTTACGGCAACTTTCGGTAACTTCGCCTAACGAGATCCTTTTTATGTAAGCTCCGCTTAATAATGAATACGTGTAATCAGCTACTAACTTTCCCCTGATAATTCTATTTACCGTTAAAATGACTTCTTGTCTCTGACGTCTGTTATAATTACCAAATTTATATATCGCTGTACCTTTTAATTGAAATAATTTTTAATTTATATCACATTTTATTTATCGGGGTGGTACCTATGGATCAGAACAAAAAATAAATTTCATTTACATCAATAAATTTTGCCAAATTTTGTCTGTAATTATACCGTTGTCAAAAGATTTCCACGATCGGGGTGGTCCTGTTTATTACTGCACATAGGCCTACCGTAGATACCACACATACTTTAATGAATATTCTCATTATATGAATATTATTTATTTTATAAATAATAAAACATCTTTTAATAAATCCGTTTTTAGAATATTTTTTTTTTCAAACAGTTGAATCGATTTATCATGCATTCTGCTTCTGCAACTCGTAAAATTGTATTATTTGGTGTAAATTAATATTAATAAAATAAAAATATTACTTTTTGGTACAACGTAAAATATAACTATTTGGTATAAATTCAAAACGAATTTCAGTTAAAAAGCCTCTGAAATAAGAACACCATACCATTCTGAAAACATAATTGGTTATAAATCGTCAAAAGCCAGTAAAGTATAAATCTACATAAAGATACTAGGGCAAATTTTCTTTATTTATATGATAAAAATGACTGAAATTGACTGCTTTAAGCTTTAAGATAGTCAAAAACATAAAATCATGGAATTTAGTGTTTTGTAATTATCAGTTAATAAGATTCCATCAAACTTTGTGCATAGTTTAAGAAAATTTTAATCTACAGTAATAAGATCTGTTTCTAAGTTTTCATCTCCTTTTTACTGCTGTTATATTCAAGTTACAATTCATTCATCTGTAGCAAGCGAAATTTAATTCCATTGCTCGGCGTACTTTGAGTTGTTTATACCGCCGGGAAGTGCACGGCGTTGGCGGTGTAATAGATCTGGAAAATAAGAAAAACGTCTGATTGAAATTCTGTAAAAGGCGAATAACATTTTTACAACTAAATTGGAATCTCTTAATTGAAACGTACTGGTGACTTGAATAATATGAGCCATAATAAACTTTATAATAATACTATATATAATAATACTACTTTATAATATTAAGTTTTTATGCTATTGACGTATTCTGATTGACGTTGAGAGACGTATATTGTATTGAAATGGCAATTAATTTTAGATTTCAATGATTATTTACCACCAGTAGAAGCATACAGTTCCTTGTCTTTACTACTTTCCTAGCTACCTACGTTTGTCTTACGATCTCTACAACATAACAAATGTAAAAATGATTAAAAAAAAAAACAAAATAAAGAGTGCGTCAAAAATGAAATTATTTTTTTTTTTATTAAAATAGTAGCATATTTTAATATAAAAAACAGCTATTTGCTAGCTTTTATTTGTGAGAGTATCTTTTTTTCCCTGTACATACCTACATATGTACATATCACTAGGAAAACTTTGCCCTAATTTTGAGGCAGTCGGGTAAGAATATTTTAAATTTACTCAAAAGGGGAGATACGACAATCCGTCGCCCTAAAACAACCCTTAAAACGTCACAATTACAATTCCACGTTGACAATAATGTATTTCTACAAGGCTATTTGATTAAGTTTTTCTTTACAGACCATATATGTCCCACTACTGAGCACGGTCCTCTCATTAAGTAATTTGCATAATTCTAATTAACAACATTAATTCATATCGCGCAGCCGTCAAAAATTATATTTTATTATCGATTGTTATTTCGCATGACGTGAAAAAGTCTTCTTCTAAGAGTGCCTCTCCGACTTGCGAAGGTTGGCAGCCAATTCAGCACAACTTTCCTCTTCGTTTGCGAAGTGCAGCAGTTCTGGAGCACTTGTTATCCCGGTCCACTCCCTGATATTACTTAACCAAGACTTTCTTTTTAGACCATCTGTCTTTTGCCCGCGATTTTTCCCCATCATGATCAGTTATAGCAACTTGAACCTATCATGTCTCATGATATAACCCAGGTAAGCAACTTTTCTACCTTTGACGGTCTGCAAAAGTTCACGTTTTTGCTTGACTTGTCGGAGAACCTCGTCAATGGCCACCCTTTCAGTCCAGCTAATAGCGAGCATCCGTCTATATGCTCATATTTTGAACGTGAAAAAGCAAAAACAGAAATTTGCATAACATATTAGGTAAACGTTAAATTAAAATTAATTGATACTTTCAGTTTATTTGGCTATACCATTAAATTAAATGGCTCAACTGCGAAGAGTTCGCTTTTCAATTAAAGGATTGGGGATAAATAATTGTCTTATAAAATAATTGTCTGAAAATAAAGAATTGTATATAAAATATCTACAGTTATTTATTTTCAATCTCACAACGCAGAGTTATCTAAAGTGAGGCTATGGAGTGAAGTGTATAGCGATTATTAAAATCGAGATAGCTAATTTTTCTCTCCGAAAAGTAAGGTATGATTTAGGTTACTTTTTAGCGTGACAAATAATGAATTACTACGTTTAAAAATATATTAAGAAATAACCTTAAAAAAGAGCGCGAAAGTTACAATAAAAATATATCGTCATAATTTTTTTGGAAAAGATACATATTTTTTTAAATTCCCTAATATTAATATTTGGAAGTATGACAGTAGTAACTTTCCTTTGATGTTATCTGATTCCGTTGATGATATACATGCCAATTTAAGCCTTACGCCAATATGTAAAAGTTGAAAATAGTATGACTAAACATAGAATACAAAAGGAAACTAATTCAAACACGGGAGCAAAATGGAAACAATAAGAAATATTCGGTAAACATTCGAAAATAGTTTTTCTCTTACAAATATTGAAGGGAAACAGCACTTTGCGAGAGATGGCGAGTTGAGATTGAGCACGCGCTCTGTTAAGTTTGTGACGAATCGATTCTTCGCTGGTTGTAACTTAAAATGCGTAGGAACAAAACAGCCCTAAAACTTATGTGGAGATATCCTTACTTATATGTCGTATCAATAAATCGTACACAGTTAAAGTTTTACGGTTTTTCAACAAAAACCCTTAACACGAGAAATTTTGTGACATAAAAATGTTTGAAAATAGGAGTAAATATACGCCCAGTATGGTTAGCTTTTTTCTGAAACTTCTTTCCATGCACTAGCCAAATGCAGACACAGGACGTTGTGAGAACACTGTCTCAAAAACAATGTACGATACACGAGAAAGTTAACATTTTGGCAAAGGAAGGCCAAAAATAGAACGAGATGGAAAACAATCTTGGAAGAAACCAAAAAACAAAATGAGTGCCAAAGGAAAAAAGAGTTCAGAAGAAATCTTTCGATATAGCACCACTATGTGGAAATAGTTAACTTTAACGATATTTCCAAACCAATATTATTGAAACCGATCCAACTGATGTAGCAAGAACTCTTTGTAAATATTTTTTTATATATTTAGTCTTGCGCACAAAGTGAGTAACATCAGGCAGACTAAATGCTATTACGCGTTCTCTGCCAGTCAATTAGCGGGCGAAACTGAGAAAAGAGATAAAGTACAGCTAGTAGTAAAGAGAATAGACCAAAAAACAGATATACATAATAATAAACTACAGTCATACTATTTATATAAAATTAAATACATACTATATAAAATAATATATATGTACATACATAATATAATGTGAATACATCTAAATACGCAAATATAATATAAAAAATTAATTAACACCCTGCAGGACATAATCCCATACATCTAAAGAGGACTTAAAAAATTCCCGAACTTAAGTTTTGAAAACAATTTGTGAGTAGGCTTGTTTAAAATATATTTTTAAACAATGATGGAATGATTAATAAGGGTTCCAGTAATACTACAAAACATTGCTAGTTTTTTTTTTTTAAGTTATATTTTTCTTCTTTCTTTCTGAACTAGACATAATCCCTTTCCAATATTTTTCTGTTGCTCATCAGGGGACACCATCTGGCACAGAAGTTCGTGTGGAAGTGGCCGTTCGTCCTCCAGGCGGAGGTTTTCCAGTGCTAGCTAATAAAGGTGAATTTGCGGCCAATTGAACATACTGTTGAATAAGCGCCACGTCAAATGGGCCGAAAACTCTTACACAGATTTTCCATTTCAGTCCGACTCCTGACGAAAACACTGTCACCAATGACAATAAATGATTTGTTGTGCTTGATTTTGTTCCGCTTAGTTTAATACGTCAAACTGTCATTCCGCAGCATACATGAGTCTGAATGGAATGAACGCTTTATGGATCTATAGTTTGGTCTTCCTGGCTAGCTAGAAAATATAATATTAAAAAAGAAAAACTATAAATTAAAATTAAGGATACCGCCATCTGTTCGCACTAAAGTGAATTAATTTGATAAAGACAAACGACATTTAATAATCCTATAACCTTTATAATATTTATTTCTTTTTAAGCTTATATTTGCTATATCAAAACAAAGCAATAAACAAGAAAGGAAAAAGATACTCTCAAAGATAGTTTTATCTTTTATAAAGAAGAAATTTATTTAAAGCGCCATCTCTTAGTACTAACGCAAATCAAAATGAATTGAGCCAGAAAAGTTACATAATAATTACACCTAAAATTAATGATCATTTCTATTGTATTATTAATATCTACAAAAGCTTGAGAAGTTAAAAAAGCTTTTTAATTTGCATCAATTTTTAAGATTATGCCTTCTGTATTGTTATCGTCTCTTCTCGTTTTTGGTATACTAAAAGAATTAGTTATAAGAATAAACTTTCTTAGAATATTTTAATATACATAAAATTAAAATAACTGATGCTTTATCAAATATTTGAAATAGTAAATTAAAAAAAAAAACAAATGGAAATTATTTTTGCTTTTCTTTTTAAACTAACATTGCTTTTCACATAAAGAAAATCAAAATTAAATAATGTTAAATAAATAAACTCACGTTTAGAATCATGTATATTTTTATGTAGTTCAAATGTCAACTTAATTTAAATAACGAAGAATAAAAACTATTTTTCGATTCACGATTCTCTTGTCAAGTTATAGCCAAGACCTACTGTCATAGTTGAAAAACTCTTTTTCAAAATTTACATCGTTAGATGTTTACTTATTTACTGGTTACATCTATCGTCCAACGGATTGTTGTTTATCTGTTGAATGATGATTTACTTTGTCTGTGTTTGGGACTGGTTCTCTGGAGTTTTCCCGAGCATTTTTTGTCAGGGGATTCTCAGATTAAAAAGCAAATAATGACAACTAGCGATAGCTTTTGCAAATTCGTAAATAGACAATTTTTCGATGTTATTTTAATCCAACATCCCTTTATAGTTGAGAAGTTCTACACGGGCGAATATCCCAACTTAATAGAGACAAGATCTTGCGCTAACGTGAGAAAGTGTCATAATAAGACATTCGGTAGCAATGAAGCGATTCGAATGCAAACCGACGCTATGGACGTGACAGAATCCAATCCACACACATCGAATGTTTAGGAGTATTCAGAAAGTAGTGAATATTTATTTAAAGAAGTATAGTTTCTTTTCCTCATAAAAAAATGTTATCAAAATAATAAAAGGCACTCAATATAGTAAACATATTTTTTTCGTATCATTTTCAGCACCTATGTGACATATCAGAAAGAAGAAGACACATATGACAATCATGTCGTCTGATGAAGATAAACATACTCTTACATATTTATAAATTCAAGACAGTCAAAGACACTTTTAGGTGAATGTGAAAAATAAACTTATATCATTTTATAATACTAAAAATAAATTATATTTTAAATTATAAAGCTATGTTTTGTGATATAATAAAATGTAACACAACAATCACTAGAATATAAAGGGCCATGTTACGGCACTAATAGACCACCAAGGACCAAGACCATTCTTTCATAGAATACCGACGTTAAATTGTAGCATTTTATATGTTGCTGCGTTACGTACAGTGAATGCGAGGACTCAGAGATCTAACTCATTTTCCCCTCCCGAATATTCTTCTTACCCTCTAATTACGTCTATCTTCTCCTTCTTTCTTCCTTCGGGTTGGCTACTTTAACGCATTGATCAATCAATGCGTTAAAATAGGCAAATGTAGTAGGCGTCTCTATGGACGAAGGAGAAAGCTTACTATCAGGTAACCCTTTTTTATTTACCCCTGTCTTTCATCAAACTATCTGCACGTGTGATGCCATGTTTATTTTTTTTTTACAAAAGAGCATTAAATAGTCACAGTCCGATCCTGTAATACTCAGGTGCCTGAAACAACAACTACAAAAAGAAAACACTTTCAACTATACATACGTCTACTAAACAAGATTTGATACACCAATAACCTTTGACACGGCACGTACATAAACTTCACCGCCAACGCGTCAAGATATGGAGAATAAATACAACAACAAGACTATTAGAATTTTTCGCACGCGATATATGGTTACTTTCCCATCTCGTTCACAATAGCCTTTATTATTCGTGTAAAGCTACTGCCACACTATCGAGATTCTCGCTTCAAGGTATCTTATATTACATAAAGTAGTATAAAACTAACCACACACTTCAATTAGTGAATAAATAGTGCTAGCATAGACTACTTGGTTTAAACTTGTCTGCTTTTCCAAATTTTGAGGCAGATCAATGGAGTTTTACGGCTGTACTAACGATACATTATATACATTCTGTGCTCAACATTAATCCAAATGTATCTGTTCACAAGTTAGTCATCTTTAACTGAAAAAGAAAATCTTAGCCTAAAATACGGCTTCGGTCACAAATCAGTTACATTCTATCTGTTCTTTTTTTAAGTAAAGTAACGGTCACAATGATGACACATCCGTCACACAAGCTCAAAAATAATTTTCTATGAACTATATAAAGTTATATTTAGCGTCACTCTATAAAAAGGTTCAAAACATCCCAGAAAACAAAAGTTACAAACCAACATAGCTTTCGGAATTAGTAAACCGAAGTGGCAATGGGTTGATTCCCTTTTTCAGAGATCGGCAACCGCTGGGGTGGAGACCACGTCTTGGAAAACGTAGTGTGGGTTGCCCCCTCGCCTAGATGGTACAAAGATTTGCGCAGGGAGGCTGGCAGAGACTGGATGCATGAAGCCGAAGATCGGGCTAGGTGGAGCCTTTTGTCTTTATTCGAACTGCCGCAAGCTGTTGATGATGACTAACAATAAATTTGTCATATACAAGTATGTCCTCCGACAGAAAATTTCTTAAGTGTGTGCTAGAGTAGAAATCAGATATATATCTAACATACACTAACATATGTTAGTGTATATTTATTCTACATCAGTGTGTCTGATTGCATATTTGTAGCACAGAAATTAGCACGAAATCACGATGGCCATGAAATAATAATATGTTACGACAACGCCTCAATTTTCAAATGAGATACTCAGGATAAATAGAAGACGTTACAAAATTATAAATTAACATATTATTGCAGAATTCTAATTAAATCTCTTTTGATGACAGTCGACGCTAAAGGCATTGCCGGCATTGCAAGAAGCATTACCGGACTGTAAAAAATATGTACTTACATACATGCATATGATCACGCCTGTTTCCCGTAGGGGTAGGCAGAGAACTTTCTTTGCTTCATTCACACTTATCACTCTCTTCATACAAGCTCGTCAGTTAAGGGTGCTTTTGAGCTGAACTTTCTTGAGAACTTCATCAAATATGTAGGTCCATAATTTTACTGCCCGAGCGAATATTTTATATCTAAACTAATAATAACCAAATAAAAAAATCATTGAAATAAACGTATAATAGTTTTTATTCTAAATTCTAACACGTTTTGGGAATCCGACGAAGTGTGGCACAAACACGAGCTAACGACTCACAAAACAACATGTTTTCCAACAAGGAATATATTTGCAGTTGCCCATTCATTAAACAAGTCTACTCCTAATGAAACTTTGTTCACGCGACACAGTGTCTACTGTGTTTGATACTTGTAGGAGCCAACCGGAATCGTTTCATATAACGAGTATCAGATAGAGACGTTTTAAAACGTTTTTAAAATAATAATTAGGTGTAATACATAAACACGACTTTCATTGTGTAAAGGCTTTTAAAAATAAGCAAAGAAAGATATGTATCATGAATAATCGTGATGGAATTTTTGGAAAAATCATTATTTGAATATTTCTCTAATTGGCAAAGGAAGAAATTATGGAAACGGTTGTAGAGTTATGTTTAGTGTTTTGAGTAGCTTAGGAGCTTAATTTTCTGTGTTATATGAAATAGAGCTATCTTTTTTTTAATGGGATAGGAGGGCAAGTGTGTCGCCCGATGGAAAGCAATCAACGCCGCCCATAGACAACCGCGTCACCACAGGAGTCACGGAAGCTAGTTTATCTCAGTTTTTTTCTTGATTATCGAATAAAGCGACTATGGGGGAATTTTTGTTTTGGCTTTTTGAGATATACATTTAATTTAGATTTCATTGCGCTCTAGTCGGTTCTTGGTGCTGTCGGTTAAGGCAGCTCTTCCCAAAACTTACACTGAAACCTACAACAATGGGGATTATTGCCATTATTAAATTTTGCGTTTTTTCATAGGCTCACTCGAGATATAGGCAAAATGCGTTCCTATTCTGAGCCAGCAATTAAATAAACTTATGTAATCTGGTTTCTCTGATATTTATATATGGTTACAGTGTAACTTGGGATGTTAATAGGAAAGCGTGTCTGGTGGCAGAATTAAAATTTTAGAGTACTACTCCTATGAAACAGGAAATATTCGCCCATATTTATATTAAGTTACAGGAAGGAAAGAAGGAGTCCTTCCTTGTATAAGAGTAGTAATTGAAATTAAAATCCTAGTTCTGCCATCGGACACATAAAATAACAATACCAGTAGCATAGACAGTCTACATGAGTAATACAAGCCTCCCTACGATGCCTAACGCGTAGATTAGCCAGATATGGAGATTATTGCAACAGTATATTGAGGATGATTTCTTGATATTGTAGCAAGGTTAATTTCCAACAGTTGACTAATATGACTGTATGATAATACCGTTCCATTAATAAGTTACATTAATTCAATTAAGAAATCGTGTATATTCCTTTTTTAACAATTAATTGTTTACATTATTATTTCAGTCTCAAAACGAATAAATTGCCATCTTTATAAGCGTTACGGTTTATCGCATCCACTTTGATTCCATTGATGCATTTATTACGTTTACAATCAAAACAGCAAATGATTATGTTCACTCACTTTTACCTTGCAATTATATTAACTCGATAATGATCCTTATAGCACCAAGCTTTAGAGTACCAATCTCTACGCTGTGGTTATCTAAACAAGCAATAACTAAATGTGTACTAAGCCGTTTCTAGCATTAAGCATTCGCCGTTGGAGGGAAGCAGTCGTTGATGTCTTTTAACCGTCAAATGTGAAGTGTTGTGTTTTTATTCAAGTTATATGGTGCTTTGAATATTTAATGCGATTTTTCTTATCGGGTTTCAATCATGTAAGTATACATATAAAGCTCTATAATAATATATATATATATATATATATATATATATATATATATATATATATATATATATATATATATATATATATATATATATATATATAATAGAAATTAATATTATAATAAAAAAAGGATTTGATATTGTCGTGGTTTTGTTTGCGGCTTCCTGACATTGAAGCGGGTCACTCCTTTTTTTGGGTATCGTACTAGGCAGCTATAGAAGCAAACATCGGGATATGGACGACGACGTCTACTTGAGAATAACAAAAACGAAAAATCTAGTTACATATAAATGAAAAAAATGTTTCCATGAGTAAATATCAAAAATAGAGAAGATTATAATAAATATAACAACTCATCGATAAAAATAGACAAATTTTTTTATTAATTTTTATAATATTAATTCTAACCATATTCTATTATAATTAACTATACAAGTTTGCATTTTAATTTAAACGAGGTTTATTTTTAGTATTAACTTATTGTAGGGTTAACAAGAATTCAAATATATTTAAGCTTCTTTTTTTAAAGTAAATAGTAGTATGTCCTTTAACATAAAATATTTTTTCACATAAATTTTAACGATTCGTTCAATTGGTTGGGTCTACACTTCGATCTAAAGTCATAGTTTTGATTCTATCATACATTGTTGACGTGCACCATATTTTCCCAGCACAAGTGTTATTAGCTTAGCTCATAATAATTATAATCATTCATTTTATAAAATATTTTTTAAACCAACATAAGATAAAATATTATTTCATTAAATTTGCATTATTAATAGTTAAATGAATATAGATATAAAAAAGATTGAGCTAATGTAAACCGGGGCGGTAAACTATGGCGTGACAAAGAGTTCAATTGCAGTCAGTCTGTCATTGTGTGATAAGATCGAACGCGCAACAGTTCAGCATGTGTACACTGACTTAGTAAATGTCAACTTGTGAACACAGCCGACATTTTACTGACGTCATATTCACTAATAAACTATGACGTCTATAAATTATTCGATACCTAATACAGTAATATTATACAGGATGTCCCAGAACTCAACGTCAAGCCGAAACGGGGTGACAGGTTTGATTGTAACCATCATGAGAAGTTTGACGTTAAGTTCTGGGACAACCTGTATAATACTTGGTAGCGTCCAGTGACCAAAATTCAACTATAGTTCATAAAATTGTCAATGTTTTGTCTTCACTCCTCCATTTTTTTCAGAGCCCATATATGTCCCACTGCTGGGCACAGGCCTCTCCGTTTATGGAGGAAAGAACTTTAACACGCCACGCTTATCCAGAGTGGATTGGCAGGGTTACCAAACTCAGAATAAATATCTGTAGGACATACATATATTTATTCCGATGCGGGAATTGAACCCGCGACCATTGACTCCGTGGGCAGGGGCTCCGCCGCTGAGCCATTCGGATGTTAGTCACTCCTCTATATATACTGTCAAATCTCACATGCTTTACTGCGCGCAATGTACTTAAAAAGGGGTCCAATAAAATTTACTTCACCTATTAGTATAAATAGTACCATTAGGACTTTGGTATGATTCGAAGATGTTAGTGCTACCAGCATTAATATCTTCGAAGCTGGGCTGGACGTAGAAGAAAACGGATTTATAATAAATGCGTGTATAATAATATACTTTTAGTACTTTTAAGGTTGTACAGGACCAATGTATTATCAGGACGTAAAACTATCCTCTAAAAAGAGTTGGCTGAACATTTTTAGAGATAATTCTAAAACAACACATATTACTAAACAAAACTACTGCTACATATTATTCTCTCTTCATCTACTTCTTCCTTCTTTTCTCTTATTGTATAGAAGACACGTAAGTGTCTTCTTAATAAAAAAACCTTTTGCAAATGTCAGTCGTGTCAGTATCATACAGTTGTAAGCAAGCACCACAACTCAAATTTTCTATCCTCCTGAAAGACAGATTGGAGAACACCAATTGGAGACTTCAGATGAGAAAGTCTCCAATCTGTGCCAAATTTATGAATGGCCTCAGTAAAGATTTGGATATGGCCACATCTAAGGACGACATGAATTATTACAACAAGACAAGTCACCTTCAGCGTGTGTTTGCCTATCGCAGGGCATATGCCTGCCCAATTTGACCGTTCGCTTACCAAACTTAAATTTAAATTTCTATGTGACATTTCAAATGGTTTAACATACATCAAATAGTCGCGTAGAGATTAACATTCTTAAAACTTTCACTGAATAAAGTATAATGAGACATTTAAAAGTCACGTTTAGCATAAATTATTAATTTGACATTTCTAAAAATGTATTAATTCCGAACATATGTACATACATATATGCAACACTCATCTGTCTCCGCAGTGAAAGAGACATTACGCACAAAGATTATACAGTCCAGACGATGTTTATGTTATACCTTTATGATTATTAACCTTCTTCAGTACAGTCTTGTACATTGGCCTCCCACGAGATGCGACAACTAGATAAACAATATCAATGTGACTACCATGCGAAACATCGTATGCAAATAAATATCCATTTAATAATATATTTCGCGATGCATAATGATGAAGTTTGCATGCTCGGAAGGCGGATCATTTGTTTTAATAATCACTAATCTTGTATCTTACTATATTTATTGATAATATCAAAAGATAGCATGACACGCATATAAAATGTTTTCACTTTCGAATTTGTCTTAAGATTATTAGTGTAAATGGCAGTTCATTGCTTGTCAAGGATTTCTTCTAAAGCGTGACATCTAGTCTTAGCCTTCGAGTATCCAGTTACTGTTAGCTGATATGCGAAAATTTTCGTTCTGTCTAGCAAAGAGACTCACAACAAGTTTTTAGAAGCAGTGAAAAAAACTAGATGCATTTTTAAAGACTCTTCTTTCTTCTCCGTCTCTTTTCCGACCGAAAGTGACTTCACCCGATCACACGATTTTCCCAAGTTTGATTTATACCCGAACAACTATCTAGAATTTAGCAAAGCAAATAGTAGATTTGACGCAAAAGTTAATTATCGTTCTATCCAATTTGTTTCAGCAAATAACAAAACCAATAACGATAAATTTCTTTATTCTTGCCATCGAAAGTTGCCACTTTCTAGGGAAATGCATAAACTGCAGTTTGAAAGCCCTATTACTGTAAGTTTACTATAAGCTCGAGAAAGCACATGCTTATATACACATATAGGCAGTGCTAATACTTGTGGAATCACTAGCACTTGGATCTGACTCTAATTTTATTTAATAAACACAAAAGAGCACATTTCCAATCGCGAAAAATATAACCACTAGATATTGTATTTTCCTGAGTCCGACTTGTTATTTTAGAAAGGGGATCATTAGAAAACATTAATAAAAATACCAAGGTAATTAAACAAATTGCGATTAAGCTACTATAAGTCAATAAGTACGCCTCATCTTCTATCAACTTACTACGCCTCATCAAGCTAGAGGTTATATTGTTTTTTATTTATTTATAGACCATCAACAGGAGTTATGTGCATAATACATTATTCGAAATAGTTATAAAAATATACTTCAATATAATGCTAATTATAGATGGATATAACATTAGTAAAAAGCGAGAGCAGACAAATTTAATATTTTACAGTCTTAAATATTAGATTTAATATGGTGTGTGAATTGTACCACACTGTCGTAGGGAATGTATAAAACGTTGTTTCTTTTCATGTATTTATGGTACAGTTCAAACAACGATCGAAGTGAAGCATTGGATCCAAAAACGCTCCTTTTCATTTCCTTGTGAAATAAACTAAAATTTTGCGTCCGTGCATGTAGTCTGGGGTACAACAAAATTAATACTACTTAGAATATGATAACTGCCAATGTTATTATGTAAGATCTTGTGCACAAAATATCATATTATATATTATTAAAAATAACAAAACCTGTTGTCACCAAATGTTCTATTACATGTGCAATATTCAATGTATAATATAATAGTAGTTTCTGATTCCGTTTAGTGTACTTTCGGCGGCACAGAAACGTCTAACTTTTTAACGGACGAGCAAGCGTATCACCTGATGGAAAGCAATTAACGCCGTCCATAGAGATCTGCAAGACCATAGTAATAACTGTTGGATCCTGTGCCCAGGTATAAATATATGGGCCGTTGCCGGCCCTGATATGAGTAGGCTTGTTCAATTACTAACTAATTTGGAACCCATGATCACCCATTCAGGAAAGTTATTGAACTTAAAGTTGCTTACACTTTGGTTTTCCTTGCAAATACAAAGCCAATTGACAATTAAAAATCAAATCGTGTCTTGTATGCTACACGCAGGGTATGAAAACATATATTTATTTCTTCATAAGCTACCAAAATTGTGCCAACAATACCTAGAAATTATATCAAGGAAACTACGAGATCTTACAAGTAAAAAAAAAATAAAGAGATCCATCTCTTTCAATTTATTTTGTTACACAGAATAACAAAATTACATATGAACGGTATATGACAATGGGACGTGTGTGAAATGGCGGAAATGATTACTCTTGTTATGTTCTTACTTGCGACATACTTTCGTCTGGTCACAAGATGACATCTGATTACTATTTATGTTTATTTTAATAACGAAATGGAGACTTAACTTCTGATTTTAACATATTTGTCACTAACAATAGCATAAAATCAAAATGTTATAATGAAATGCTAGAGAAATTGTCAAGAAACGATTTCATTAACAAATACAAATAGAAAAATACTGCAACTTATTTCTCGTTAGTCATTGATATATATTGTAAACGTCGATTTGCTATATATTCTTTTATAATTTGAAATAAATGGTCCAGTTCATGGCTCCACCACCATATAGTGGTCGTCCGTTCTAATACGAAGATCTTGGGATCTTTAAGTGGCTTCTTCTTCAAATAAAACTTATTCAAAAACATTAATTTATTTCTTGGTCTTTCATACATATATATCACAACTTTACGGACGGGCGAGATGTTCTAAATCTTCCATGTTATTCCCTTTTTAACTTTGACCTAGAAATACTACTATATATATATATATATATATATATATATATATATATATATATATATATATATATATATATATATATATATATATATATATATATATATATATATATATATATATATATATATATATATATATATATATATATATATATATATATATATATATATATATATATATATATATTAGTTTTAACTTTTACCTAGTAATAAACTTTAAGTAGTAAAAAAGGATTTTATAATATTCAAATACAGTGCCACACCCTCGCGGGATGTCAGCATTAACTGATAAAGTTTTCCTGGGCATCTGCAGTACCTTTGGTGTTGCAGATGTCGAGAATGGCGGTGGTTATGTTCCAGCAGGCAACTAGTTTGCTCGTTTTGGAAAAAATAAGTGTTCATTTAATAGTTATTTACTATAGCTTGCCAGCCGTACTACTCCGTAGTAGTCTGTACTACTCCGTAGTAGTGTCTCCGTAGACACATGGAATTTTTAAGGAGTTTTATCTTGGTTAAAAATGTAATTAATTTATTTTTCTATCCACTGTACATTTATATGTTATTCATACTTTATTCACACTTTGTCAATTTACATTTTATATGTCAATTTCTTATGTTGAACAGGTGACATTGCTATCGAAAAACGTCAGTCGAACCAATCTTATTGTTTCTTCTAAAACAATTTATTACATACAAAAGAAGTAATATAATATAAAAGGTTTTATTATATTCGAAGAAAAAGTTTTAAGACATTAGTGATACATTTATCAATGAATGACACATGCCGCTCGTGCATAAAAATTTTTTTAAAATGAAAAATTTTCTTACGGCACATAAAAATCAAAAATTACTTTTATACACGAAAATACATAATAAACGTGACACCCTAACGAGATGCCAGTTCGTGACGATCCGAAGTGGAATGACATTATGGAAATATTTTCGATGCGGAATTAGAAAGCATATTTCGTGGGATAATAATAATAAGCTAAAAAGAAATGCGTACTCTTAGCTTATAGCGATTTTTAATCGATGCAATTCGTGACTGAGGACGTCACAATGGCAAGTTTGCTGCTATGATCGCCTCTGACCTAAATGTATAACAAGTCGTGCGTTCAGTGTCCCCGATGTTCGCGGAATATCTAATATAGGTAGGTGGTTTCGAAAGGGAAACAGTCATAGAGGTTAATGAAGACGTACGATTATTATATGCAAACAAATGAAAGTAATGTGACAGTGACAAGAAAGTAGATTGACTGTCAGAACTTCGCTATGGGTAAAAAAAAACCTTACTATCATTTGATTTTTATTGCATATCTTAAGACATTTTGATAGATCTATATACTTTATGTTAGAGTTACAAAGGTTGGGTAAATCTTTAAAGGACAGATTTTTTGAATTATTTCTTTAACGTAATCTATAGCTTGCAAATTTTTTAATTTATAAACTTATTCGTTTGAGCTTACTTTTTGTTGTGAATGCCATTGACAGAATGGTTGCGTGTAGCTGAAGATCGGGGTGGTTGCCGCGCCTTTGGGAAGGTTTATATACACCAAGGAAATGTCGCAGAATGTTATTTACAATTAGGGGCCAATATATGGTAAAACCCCTTTGCACTATGATTTTTATTATATATCATATTATTACCATTAATATATTTTACTAGATTATTACGATTGACTGTATTTAATGTTAAACAATTAATTTTATTTGAAACAATAATTTAAATACATTTTTTTTCATAGTTACGACAAATTCAACATGTCAGCTAGTGGCTGACATGTTGATGATGCAATCAATGATAGTAAGAGTGAAACCATGTATTTGATCGTATGTCATTATTTTATTACAGACCGTCACATATATCACAGCAAGTCGTTACGAGGCAAGAACAGTGAAGACCGAGTAATTATCGGTGGAAATCTTGAAGATTTCCATTGCTTTGTACATAGATTTCTTAACGTTAAAGTCGCAGTACAAGAAAACTAAGTTCCAATGATATTGTAAACAAAAGTGACATTGTATCGATCGATCGAATAGTAAAATAGTTATGAAGAAATCGATGCTGATTTTGTAATTGTTCAAGATGTACTTACTCACTGCAACACATGGAGATGAAAAAAAAATTTAGAAAATATAAAGAACAATATGCAATAATAGAAAATATAAAGAAATTGTATAACTAATGTTTACTAGAAAAACAGTTTATGCAACATACACGGGAATATTAAAAAGAGAAGAGTTTAACAGTCAATTAAAAAAAGAATTCTTGTGAAAACTTAGAGGAGAAAATAACAAAGTTGAAATCCAATTGACAGCGAATACAATAATTTCAAAAGCATTTCGTACGATCCGTTGAAAAGTTAAATTAAACCATCATCGTTACCTGTATGAGCGTAACTAGAAACTTTAATAAAGGCTATTATTACACGAGTAATTGTTGGGTTAGCAACCGCATAAAGATATGCTGTAAAATTGAAAGCGAAGAAAATTTAAAGGCATCATGCAATTACGCATCATGGATCAATCTAATGAAGCACGATCGAAAACACGCGTTCCGACGTGGCAAAGGGACTAATGATCACCTCGGGTAAGTCACTTTTGTTCATCATTTTATTGACTTAATAACTATTCGCCCGAGATTTCAACTTGAATACCTTGACTAAAAAACCAATTGTAACCACTAAGTTAGATAGCCAAATTATTGAATAAATTTAAAGTAAAAATGCAAAAGCGAAAAATGATACTGCAAATGCGAAATGAATACAAAAAATGCGAATGCGAAACACATGTAAATTTAAAGATAAACTAGAAACTCAAAAATTTTATACGAAGTTTACAGAGCATTTTAAGTTATATTTATACTTTATTCACTTAAAACACACACCTTTCAATTTTGCAAAAAACAGCATTCCCAGACAATAAATGTTCATATTATTTTATTAAAGTTACTCTATGCATATTCCTTTTTAAAAATTTTAATTTATTGTATTTTATTTAATCTAGGAATATATAGTGTGTGATAATTAGAATTTACCTTTTTATACAATGCTGAGCTAACATATAAAATAAACATTTTGTCTGTTTATTTAGTTTTAATTTTATAAATTAGATTATTTTTATTTAAAATGATCATTTAATAATTTAAAATAATTTTAATATCAAATAAAATTAATTTAAAAATATATTCATTATGATGTAATCTTCTTAAAATTACTTCTTTTTATTAAATTGTTTAAATTACCACTAAAGTTTTATGTACCTACTTTTTAAGGACTGAGTTTGCCAAGAAAAAACAACAGGAAGCTCAGTAGACAACCTTTTAGGGTTAGATACAGTGATAACAAAAAGTCTATTCTTTTCAGGAAAGATCTTTGTTGAAACCTACACAGTGTAGGTTTGATATTTAAGTGTCAGGCGCTCATCTTATTCATTATACAACAGAAAGACTCTTTGAATTTCACCATAAAGTGTCTTGTGGGACCCCTACACTAGTTGTTAGGGAACTAGATAGTTCGCTAACTTTGGTCTTGATTGATATTCGAAAATCGTCGTTAGTCCTTCTAAATTTCTTTCTTTACAAAAAAGGATTCACTTGCATTTACATTAATAATAAAAGTATTGCCCCGGCTGCCAACATAGGTATATGTCTATGGTGATGCGGATATCTATGGGCGGCGTTAATTACTTTCCATCCGGGGACACGCTGGTTCGTTTGCCTCCCTATATATATATATATATATATATATATATATATATATATATATATATATATATATATATATATATATATATATATATATATATATATATATATATATATATATATATATATATATATATATATATATATATATATATACATATATATATATATATATATATATATATATAATGTAAACACTCACCGTTGAAGTTATTATGTTAGTATTCAAAGCGGACGCCAGATTTCCTTTCGTCGATATATTTACATAGAAATCTATACCTTATTAGCTAGTAATGAAATGTGTTTCTTCCACCAATCGCTTTCCCTCTTGACTATACGCGCTTAGAGTATAGTTATAAACGATCGTACAAGCGTATCTCTTTAACTCATAAAAGAGAAAAAACAATGAGTGGATCACCTATGTAATATATATAGTGGATTACCTATAATATCACTGCGGAGCTACCATCACATGCGTCATGGTGGTTGCTTGATACATTAATTAATTGTGCATACTCGAACCATTTCCTGGCTATCTCTAAGATACCGATAACGTTTAATTAATCACCTCACCTCAGCATGCCTTACCTCAGCATACAGAGCTCTGCTGGGGCTGACCTCCATCCGATCATGCGGCTCCTGGAATTCACTAAGACAAATTTAATATACCTAATTTGTTGAAAATGACGGCGACATGGTCCGCCACCCGTCACGTCCTGATTCTCACGAGGGCGAAAAGCGACTAATGGAGAGCCGTTTCGCTGCGATGAACGGTAGCGGATGGAGCTCTGTGGTCTCTGCCAATTCCTGCGGGGGATAGGCGTAAATATAAATATATATATATATATATATATATATATATATATATATATATATATATATATATATATATATATATATATATATATATATATATATATATATATATATAATATATATATATATCCTGCTAAATATCTTATGTAAAAGATTTTTTTTCACCCATATAAAACTAAAATTAGTTAATTAAATTTAATTAATTAATGTTTGAATAAACTGTATAAACATCAAGTGTCAACCGCTACGAGATCGTCCGCACTCACATGCACGTAGGTAGTTCGAATCTTCCACACGCACACGTACGGCGCTAACATCTGTAATCAATGCTATATTTTTGTATTAACCTAAAGAACATGCAAGTTGGAGGTGCCTTCTGAGGCCCATAAATATATAAAACAAGACTGCACTATTATTTATCTCAGTGTGGGCAACACTTCTTGTCAAGAATGGTTTATTATTTGTCTGTAGCATTACCACACTCCCGCAGAAAACCGCCGTCTGAGTGGTAGCTTAGCTACCGCGCTTCGTCTGATGAGCGGTTGAGTTCCGGAGGCCCAACCACTCTCCCCTTCTCACCCTCCCATAAAGACAGTTTCCTTAAAGGCCGGCTACGCTTCTACACTGCAGATGTTTATGGGCTGCGTTGATTGCTTTC
Organism: Baronia brevicornis; assembly: GCA_031353405.1. Classification (NCBI taxonomy): domain Eukaryota; kingdom Metazoa; phylum Arthropoda; class Insecta; order Lepidoptera; family Papilionidae; genus Baronia; species Baronia brevicornis. Next base: position 102,702 of record JASFAT010004000.1, read on the forward strand.
CATCGGGTAATACGCCTGCTCGTTTGCCTTGCTATCCCTTAACAAAATAATTACTGTATTGTGAAAATATGATTGATATCAATTATCCAGTAGTTGTTAGATTGAACCTATGAGCATAGGATATAAACAAAACCCCTAATTAATAAAGTTATTTTCAAGGCATTTTTTGGTAATTAAATATAAATCGCACATCCTTGACTAAGTACTACTTGAAGAAATTGTAAGACCAGAAATTGTGAAACTATCCGCTCTCCTGTAATTACTCTGACCCGCACCTAACTAATACGGTATGTAATATGGAAAAATCAAACCGCCAATATAGTTATCCATTACCGCCGGTTTGATCGCCGGCCGCGAGAGCGATTTTAAGCGCTTTCTATGGAGACCGTGAGTTATAGCTTTTTGTGTGGCGTTCAATCCGTTACATGGTAGAGTAGTGATAAGCCATCGCTAGATCGAGCTTGACGAAACAAATTCTTTATTATTGGCATATATCTTTATCAGTTGAGAAGACTTATTATTAGAGGCAGAGCATTTCGTTATTAATATTTCAGTAATCGATTACGTTCAGCGTCACCTGTGATTTTTTTATCATACTCTATAATGAGCCACCCACCTCCCTTTTTCTCTGTTTATCTTTTTATCTTTAATTTTCTTTTTTTATGGAATAGGAAGGCAAACGAGTAGCCGTGTCACCTTATGGAAAGCAACCAACGGCGCCCATAAACATCCGTAGCGTCATAGGCAGTGCAGAAGCGCTACCGGCCTTTAAGGCAAGTATCGTTATAGAAAGGGGGAGGGGGAGAAATTTGGGCCTCCGGAACTCACTGCTCACCAAACGAGGCATGGTAACGGAACTACCACTCAGACGTCGGTTTTCCACGGGAATGTGGTACTTCCCCGGGCGAGCCGGCCCATTCATGCTAAAGACAAATAATATGCCATTCTTGAAAAATAATTCCTAATAAGTTGCCATTGCCACTAGAGTTTCTCATAATTTATTTACAATGTAAATATAAATTTCATTATATTTCACAGGAACATATAAAATAAATATTCATAAAGAAGAATAATCTTCAAAGTATATTGTTTGTCTGCCGTTTATTACTAAAGCTTCAAAATAGATTGTTTCATGTTTTCTGATAATAAGAATGGTAACATGCTAGCCTAGGCCATAAGATGGTAGCATGCTGCCTAGGCCATAAAAGAATATATCTGCTTTAATCTCTCAAATCGGATATCTTAATTTACTTATTATTCCTCGTCTAGAAAAGTTTGCTGTATTATTTAATTTGAAGTAGAATAATTCTTTAATAAATATTTTTTATAAAGTATTTTAGAAAGATTCTAAGGATAATGTCTGTATTAAATGACAAAAAAGCAGATAGTTGAATTTATCACAATAAAAAAACTAAGTTGCTCATTACAAATGACAGATATATACATATTTATTTTTATTTAAATAAACATTTAGTTCAGCGCCATCTGTAAACTTTTATTTGTACTTTATAAATTACTACCTCCCTCACACAGTCTATTAGTTTTATATGTTACTACTAGATGACACTTTTATATATAATTTTATACTATTTTTAGATTTCATATTAAACTAATCCTTTATTTATATAAATGAAATCGTAAGTGGACAAAGTATAATCAAGTTAATAATGGCAAAATTATAAAATATATTTAACATTTCTAAATATACAACATATATAAATTTTGCATTAATTAGAACCCGTGTAGACTTACGAATACACTGTATACGGTATCTAAGACTTTACACCATGTGACCATCACATAAATGTGTAAAGTCTTATAAATACCGACAGATGTCAGAATTTTAATTCGACATCTAAGATAATTCTATTATTTACTTTGCTACTATCGCAATTGTAGATTTCCATATTATGTTCATCGCAAATGACATCAAAGTAGTCTTCGCTTTCGATTCACAGGTCGTGGGGTTCAATTCAATTCAAATTCAAAATCTTAATTTAAACATAAAAAAAAATACATTTAATTTATCGAACCCGTCAATAAAGCTTTTACACCATTTCGCAATGAGGTTCCTCTGAACGGAGAAGAAACGGCGCAAGAAACTCCACTTGTATAGACCATAGCTATCGTCGGATCTTTAAAAAATAAAACCATAATTTATTTAGTATAATATCGATGATAGATTTACAATGCACTAGTGTGCATAAATTAAACCTTATAGATAAGTCTCACAAATAATCAGGAAAATATTCAGCGCTGTGCATAATTAAATTATAAGCTAGATACGAGTGTAAGAAGAGAACAATATTAATTATCATAATACAATATGCAAATAGAGCAAAAAATAAATTGGCTGGTTTTGTGAAGGCAGAAGTTATATTTACATGACGTCTACCATCGCAACACTGACGGCTCCAGACAAGATAAAACGGGACACCTCGCACAACGCGCTTTTATGGGGTGTGGGATCGCACCTCGGGTCGATCGAGGACGGCTCCTCGGATCGACGGCGTCCTCGATCGACCCGAGGTGCGATCCCACACCCCATTAAAGAAGACAAGGGCCGCCCCCGCCCCGTATGATTTTTCGTGGTTGTTATCCGCATCAGGAAATATAAAAATATAATTAAAAATAAAAATATGCTACTCTAGGTAGACAACTCATGAACAAAGAACAATCACAATCGGTACTGTTGTTACATGTTCAAATTGTTTATTTTGCGACATAAGAAATTATGTTTCATTAGGCGTACGTCAGTCCGATTTTGCAGTGACGTTCCTCTTAACGGAAGAGAAACGGGGAAAGAAACTTGATTTTTCTACATTATTAGTAATAATTTAGTTCTAAAGAGGTTTTAATAGCCAAATCATGCTACTGGCACTTAATTAAGAGTCTGGGTATGAAAAAAAGTTAATTACAAATTCGAAGCATTTGTTTTTTAAAAAAATAATCCCTCTTTTAGTTTGTAACTTATTACTTACTTTTCGCGGGTTTGTTGTTAGAAGCTTATCAGGCAACTAAATCTAACTTCTTGTTATTTTTAGTAGAATAATTTATGTTTGACATATCATCCTGCCTTATGATGACTTAAAACAGATGATATCTTTGTGTCTTTTGTAATGACAGAAAAAGCAATAAGAGCTAGTAAAATTATAATGCTGCTGAAAGGGTGGTGTAGCCAACGTTTCCATTCCAGAAGACAAGGATCTGGGAGAAAACGTTGCACACAACCATGAGACGACCGCTTTTTGGTGTGTCAGGCGCTGAGAAACCGCAAATGCAGTTACATAGACCTCAAAAGAAACCTTGAAGAGGTACAAAGAGCACAAGTTAGGCTGCGGACTGTAAGGAAGAGGCTTTAAACGGCTGATAATCGCCAGCACCTGATTGCTCGATTTGGGGTTCCCTACAAAATTGGCTATCTTAGACACTAGGTAACTAGAGTAGTGTAATCTTCTCCGATGAGGCTTGAATTTGTCTGCATGGTAAGAACCGACCTCGGCGAGTGTTGCGAAGACCAGGGAAACGCTATTATGCCGTGTCTTTTGAAGAAATCAGCCCCTATGATAGAGGATCTGTTATGTTTTGGGCGGGCAGAATTTCCAGCTATCGTACCGAGATAGTATTCATTGAAAATGGCTCACTAATGCGAAAAGGTACATATCAGAAATCCTTTGTCAACATGCATAATCCGTATTGACTGTAATTGGTGAAGATGCCATTTACATAGATGATAATGCTCAGGCCCACAGTTTTAACGACGTAAATGATTATACGCAAGAGGTCAGTATTCGTCGTTTGGACTTGCCAGCGCGGAGCGCCGATCATAACCTCATTGAGCACGTCTGGGACCTCCTAAACAGGTGAATGTGATCTGTCCAACCACCTCAGTGAGCTTAAACGTGTGATCTCGGCCAAGTGGGAACACATTCCATAGGACACCACCTGGTGAAAAACATGCCAAGATGATGCCATAATTTCTGCAAGGGGAGGTCATACTCGTCATTAATTAAAGTACCATTAAAATACGCGTTGCCTTAATTTCACTATACCAAAAAAAAATCTAGTCATCAAGTTAATGATATACTAAAAATATTAATATTATCCATTGAAAAGCCAATGACTGTAAGGTGCCCGTTTTTTTGGAAAGGAGTTTATATACATACCACTGGTGTTAGTTTCCTAGGTTGTGTTGTACCCGATGTTGCTATCCGACAAATAGTCCAAACTATGTCCGTGTCCATATATATGATGTAGGCTTTGACTATATTGATAGTATAGGGTATATATTTATTTATCAGTTAAATGTCCCTTGTTAAAATCTAATCCTGACCTAAGAATTATTTGTGAAAAAGTTAGCTATAAAAATAATGTATTAGATATTTTATATAAAGTTTAATTTGCAGTGATAAATCTTTAGCCAGTCGTTTGCGGGTAGTTGACGTGTCGTGAGCATAAAAGGCGCGCACATAAGAAAACAGCAGGAAGTAGAACACAATACCGTTGCATGGCTTAAGTGAGTCCCTCGACTCATCAGTTTATAGGAATACGCGACGACCAGCACTCGTGCGGTCTTTGGTCCGGATCGGTCGGCACTGTGAGCGCACGACGAACGGGTTTTAGTTAACGGTAAGTTAACAACATATTCCTTTATAGAACACACTTAGATATTTCACACTTTGATGTTCTCATCCGTAAAATTTCCGTTTACTACTCATACGTTAAAAAAGTACGAGAAAAATATTTTTAAATATCATTAAACTATCTTTTTTTACTACTACTATTTTTCTTCTTCTACTACTATTTTGTTTAGACTAATCTTCATTGGTCATTGTGTAGACTAATCTTCATTGGTCATTGTGTACGTTTTTTTACGCTAGGGTTTTGATTGATATATGTTATTTCAATTATTTTTTTTCGGTAAAGACGGTACATTTAATGCTTAATAGACTTTACATAAAAAAGAAAAAATACATAGATTTTTATATTTTTTCACTCTACCAAAACGATTGGCTAAGGCAATTTAAGTTTTAAAGAAAGAATTATAAGGCCAAGGTTACAGAAAAGAATATAGTCGTAACTGGACTTCAGATTCACCTTAAATTCTTTTGCATGTTTGTTATCTTATATTTTCTTTAATCTGTAGTCTGTAACTGTACCTTTTGTGATAAAAATAAAAATAAAATAAATAAATATATGATGTCTTAAAGCGTTTATTTGTAGTACTTCGGATTTGTCCAAACCATCCTTGCTGTGACTGATTGATTTGATTTTTTGTCATAAGAGTTATAAAAATAAATTGTTATGTTTTGGAACAGTTAATTGGAAAATTTAAGTCCAATAATGCTCCAAAACATCGACTCTTGGTCTCAAATATTCAATTCATTAGGGAGCGTAAAGCAGAAAGTAATTCATTTTCTCTCGAAACTTTTTTCCCGCTCCTTCAACGGAATTTCCGAAGCCACAAAACATTGAAACCTTCAAAAAACAAACCTATACTTTTCTCCAGGGCCGGCAATTCTTCTGCAATATCTCTGGTGTTGTAAATTTGTATGAGTGGCGTTGACTGCTTTCTCGTTTGTCTTCTATCTCATAAAAAAGTAAATAATACATTCGACCCATACTTCACTCAAGATTAATTGTTAGAAGACGTATTGTTTTTCTAATACCATAAGGAAATAAATAACCGACTTCATGTATTATATTATGTAAAAAATAATTTATGATAATGAAATTAATTTAAAGAATTTACTACAACTTAAATTTATATATAATAACTTCATTTAAGAATTTAATTTTCTTAAATGAATTCTTTTGATCTTTCAAGAATTAAACTTATTTCAAAAAATTAAATACGAAATTTATTTAATTTAATTTAAATTCGATTCCTTTGTCGTTTTTGTATACTTATTTATATATATGTAGATTTTAAGCGAAGCGATATTTAGAGAAAATAAAATGTAATTTACCAAATTCACCACTATTCGAGTAGTAAGATGTTGAAAAGTTTTCAGATCTTCTTTGTTTCATTATCAACATCACTTGCGCGTTGCTTTCTGTTAGGTATAATTTGAAGTTCTAATATCAATGAAATAGTTTTAATGGTTTGCTTTACAATAAATAAACTTTGCCTTCGAAAATTCACTGCCTAATCCTAATTTGGATGAGCTTTGTATCGATATATACATATGTACACAGTGGACATAAAAATTGAAATTTTGGTCGCTGATACCCAATGATTGGTAAATTACATTTTTTTATCTCCAATAACCATTTCTTTAACACTTTTGTGATGTATTGCTGTGCCATTTGCTTTTGCGGCTTATTTTTTAATTTTCGTACTAATTTTCTGAAATTTATATTCTACAATCAACGAAAAACTTACTTAATTCTTCACTTAACTAAATTTTGACTTTTCACATCCAGTGATAAATGCCATGTAATTATCGTTATCAACATAAGTAGATCAATGACGAATATAAGCCTGTACAAAGATGGAGGGATTGCCCAGAGTCGAAGTGCCCAACATTTAATTTAGGCAAACCTCCAAGTTGGTTTCACGACCGTATACAGAACGAACGCATTTCCGCCCTCTATCCATCATAACTCTAAATAAATGTATGCTTAGTCTAAATTTAAAAATCACAACTGGTCATAAAGACCTTGGCTGCATATAGCAGAATCCACCGTGAAAAGTTGGGATCGATAACTCACGCACCAAGATAATGTTGTACTTCCTAGCATCCGAATGAATCGTGCTAAACGTAACACCATCTAAAATGGCAAGTCACATTTTTTTATGAGATACGGATACGCAAACGAGCAAGCGGATCACCTGATGGAAATGAAATAATGCTGCTCAATTACTCTATATTTGTATGATCTCAATCGGATATTGCATTGTTTTTGTATTTCGTTGTCGAATTATTCTATTACAATAATTATGCGTATGCGGTATCTTTATAAATTAGGTTTATGTGATTTCTGAGCTTTGGTTTAAGCCACAAATACAATGATCGTTTTACATTCCCATTTTTATTTTTCGCTGTTTAATACAAAAAAAAATACGTACTATAGTAAATATTATGAAAGTAAACTTAAACTAAATTTATAGTCACAAGGCGCCAAAGTGAAATTCTTATAAGTGATAAAGCGACAAATATTATTACCTGCATTAAATAAATCATTAGATGCAAGAAAGTTTTTTGCAATTCAAAACATAGCTTGATGATAACAATGCTATTAAGTACGCGAGCAATAAAAAAATCTCTGACTTTCTTTAAACTTAATGTTATCATATATCGCAATCATATGATAACCTTTCTGCGATGAAATAGTGTTTGTAAAATGTTTACAATAATTACAAAATGTTCTTAACCCCTTCAGGGACAAATTTTTTTAAGTGAGAAAACATTGATAAAATGTTTCTTTTTATTACGAGTTATTCACCTTATATCTATAACAATTCAGTAAGATAAGAAAAAAAAAACAGAAAATAGTAATTTTTACAAAAAAATATATAATGTCCTCATATGTGGCTAATTTTTCTTGAAATAACTAAAATAATAAAAAAAAAGCTAAACGTACACACATGTGCCAATGTCCCGAGAGAATGAAAAGGTTAACCATACCAATAATGACTCACCAAAGTTCATTGCTATTTAATGAATGATATAGAATCGTACACGGAACGAACAAACGAATTTATTTTAAGTACATATATAGTTAATAGAAAATGAGATGTGCCTTAATCTCTGTTGTACGATCCTAATATGTTTACGATCCTTTTTCATACGGCGAGTACATATACTAAAGTAAATAATTTTGTTTAAATTATATATTATAATAATAAATTATATATTATAATATATAATTTAAACAAAATTATTTATTATTATATTATAATAAATTATATATATAATAATTTATTTAAATTATACACTTATGTATATTTCTCTTCTTTCTCAGTTTATTTTAAACATTTTATCTTACTACTTATTAATGTGATTTTTCAAGTCTAGCTGAGCGAATATAATCAAAAACTAATCAGTATTTGTTTAATTAAAAAACTAACCATAATTTTTCATTTTACTGACTAACAGAGGGGAAAAAATTTGTGACTCTATTTTGCGTATCTCAATCTTTGTATAACATTAATATATGAATATTAAATATTCAGATTCGGCGTCAATGTTCGAAAGGAGGTCGATTTCACTTATATTTTGTTTTTCGAACAAAAACAGGATAGTATATTAGATCCATAACTGGTTCCAAGAATGAATGTAAGATTAAAATATTGGTTTATAATATTAGAAATATATCAATTTGAATCGTTCTATCGTTTCTTCAATTCGGCTTCACTTTATCGAAATGTTTGAAACTTTTTTATAAAACATCTCGATGATATGATATGATGATATGAAACATCATGAACCCTTTAAATTCACCGTTCTGGAGCACGGCTCTGATAGCATCTGTTTGATCCCTAGTTTGATCCTTATGTTCATATTCGTCTACATATTTGTAAGGTTATAAAGATACTGTTGATGATGACACGCAATAACTTAACATTCTTGTGAAGCATACTTTATTCCCATTTAAAATCACAATCGCTCCCGGTAAGACGGAAAGATGATCTGCTGGAAACAACTGGATGTGTTAATAAAATAGACTGAAATTTGTCATTGTCAATAAATACCATTTATTGTTTTCCTCGGTCATTCTATACTTAGCATTAAAGTCAATTTTCTGAGTAGATTATGTTTCTTTGCCTAATTATCGATTAGAAAAAAAACTATTTTTTTTTTTACTTTTTGAATTCCCCAGTATACGTTTCATATTATAACTCTATTATTTATCTTAATATATTAGTATTAATTCATAAAAACCCGACCTGACACAGTGACATAAAAAAAATAACGTAGTATTTGGTATGTCGTTTAAAATCTTTGTAACTTGAAATAACCTAGAAACTATGTGTATCAAAGAATCCTACAATAATGGTAAGTTTTTATTACATAATAGGAAATAGAAAAATTTGTTAATTAGTATATAAGATATTAGTTTAATTGATAATTTCATTCCTCGTTTGGTTAATAAACATTTTAATTTCATTGTAAGAAAATCGATTATATTTAGTATCTTAAAGATAAATATTTGTTTTTTGTTTTTAATGAAGTCAGGCGGACTCTAAGTATAATGGTCGCCTATATCCAAGTATTATATGTATTAGGTCCTTTAAAAAAATATATAGGAAATATTTTTATTAGTGATCGAATGCTACCTTCAACTTAACGTCGCTGCTTCTTAATGACAACGAATGAATAAATCTGATAAATGCATATGCAAACAATAACAAATACGGCGCCGGTGAAAGTAGCATACCTGCGTCGCCGACCGTACTCCGTTTTGTTTCCCGATGCTTCTAGAAATTCGGGTCACTTTCGCTCTGAAGAATTTTAGGGCTTACTCACAGGCGGTAGATATTATGTATTTACATGTGAGTGAGTGAGATATTATGTATTTACAATATGTACAGCAATCAATGTATGCCACGGCTTTGATGGATTTGAATGCTCTTCGCTTTGACTTAGACCAATACGTCTACCAAGCGTAGGGATTATAGCAACATCCATTAAGGACTACGTTCACCTAATTACGTAGGCTGTATTAATAATCGATGAATGAACTAGAGTCGAATCTGAACCATTATAAGTATCATTTGTGTCAGTTCGTGCTACGAAAGTCTCGTGCAAAATAAGGAAAAATAAAATTTATTTACATGATTATGTGTATGCATATCTTTAAGATTTCGTTGATATTAATATTATATAATATGTTAAATCTTTTAGTTTCATAACTTTCCGTGTGTATTCTGAATATTTTATTATTTGCAATTGTTGCATCAAATTAGTTCAACGGTGACAAAAATTGTTTTTGAGTATGTTTATGGTATTAGTTTTATTTCAATGATAGAATAAGAAATGAAGATATAAGAGAGCAATATGGAGTAAAAAAGGTGTTGTGACAAAAGTAGAAAAAGGGATGCTTAGATGGTTTGGGCATATAGAGAGGATGGGTGAAAGACGACTGGCAAAAGAAATTTACCTTGCGAATGTGGATGGAAGGGCCGGAAGAGGAAGACCACAAACAACGTGCCTTGACCTTTAAGAAAGGCTTCTTGACCTGTCAAGAGTACCCTCAACCGGCGGGCTTGCATGAGGAGAATAATGAGTGTGGAGGAAGCAAGGGAAGTATGCCGAGATCGTAGCAGATGGAGATCTGTGGTCTGTGGGGTAGGCACCCCTACGGGAGACAGGCGTGACGATATTTATGTATGTAGTTTTATTCCACGACTTGATTGAAGTCAATACGCAATGTATGCCTAACTACAGGTATTCTGAGTCTGGGTTCCCCTCCAATCCGCCTCGGATATGCGTGGTGGGTTACTTCCATTCCTCCAGATATGGAAATACCTGTGCCTAGCAGGAGGATATATGGAATGTTAAACAAACGAATTAATGACAATCCCCGGCGTAAGTCTGTTAAACAAAAAGGCGTCGCTTAAGGCGCGGTGTGCCACATACCGGCGCACAATTGGACAGGCAACGGTACTTGAATGAGCGCAGACAACGCAGTGTCCCACTTGTGTCTGCCTGATCGGACCTTGGAATTTTGGCAACGAGTGATGATGAGAAAATAGATTTTTAAAGTTTGTATATACACTAAGAATTGGTACAAATTGCTTACTGCAACATTGCCTAAGGGTATTTTTTTATAAAACATGGCAAATGAGTAAGAGGGTTACCAATCAATCATCGCCGCTCATAGACGCTCCCAATACTGGGCATTGAATATGCGTGATGGTTAGGGTAAGGATTTAAGTGTGTTAGAAAGGTAAAAAGGATTTAATAAGAGGAGTAGAAGATGTGATAGAAAGGGGGAAAAGAAAATATAGGAAAGAGAAAGAAATTTGGGCAATCAGTTGTTGATTAGAATATACTTAACAAGGTAGACTAGAATTGAATTTTTTTAAGGGATAGAATGGCAAACGTGTAGGCGTGTCCTCTGATAGCAAGTTGAAGGTAGCTTTTTCAACTCAGAGTAGGGTTGCATGGAAAGAAGAAAGAAGGTTTTAAAAAATACACCGTACTGGATAGTCACTCATCAAAAGTTGTGACCGGTTATGTGGTGGTGGGAATTCAGCGGGAAAAGTTACTCTTAACAACTGTTTGGAGCACTTCTCGTGATAAAAGCGACAAAATATTGAATGCTAAGGAGTTCTTGTAGTACTAGAAATATTTCTTGAACATTTTCGGTCATCTAACAACTATTAAACTGGCTAATATACCTTGTGATGTAATATGATAACATAAAAAGGCAATAAGTAAAAGCGAAGCGTGTATTGCGACTGCGAATTTAATTTAAGCTAAATTTCGTCTCAGAAGTGAAGTGAAAATTAATAACTATGTGTAATTTTTTCCCCCCAATCCACTTTAAACAATGTTGTATTAATGTGAATTCGTCCAGAAATAGCGAGACATAAAACCTATTTATAATGAGGGCATGTTAATTCAATTATTTATTTCCAATTATGCCAAAAATAAATGATATTGGTGACTAATTTAAAAGAATTTTGGTTTTATAAATTTAAATATGTAGTATTAATCCGTTTATATATTTAAATAATCTAATATTACTAGGAAAATGTACACCTGTTGACAAATTGTCATTCATACATATATATTGTCACGCCTGTCTCCCGTAGGGGTAGCCAGAGACCACAGATTTCCATCCGCTACAATTCCGGCACACCTTCCTTGCTACCTTCACACTCCATATCTTTTCATCCATCCTTCCTCTCACATTCATCGTAGCGAAATGGGTCTCCGTTACAACGACAAATTTTCAATATGCAACAATTAATCTAGTTGTTTTCTAATGACATATTAATGTCAAGTATTTTAATACTTCTTATGTGAAATTCCATGGAGCGACGTACGACATAACGCAATCAGGAAATGGCAAGTCATGTCTACCATGACAAATTATCGGTCGTCGACTTATGTTCTATTTGTAATCCATACTTTGCAATCAATTCATGGTGTAGTGCAGGTGACATTTTATATTTTATTTTCTGTTTTAAATAATAAATGTTTTTTAGTATATCAATATAAATATAATATAAAACGAGGCTTCATATTGTGAATATTTTCATTTTTGTGCTTATCTATCTAGTATGTGTACCCTATTTCGATTAGTTAGAGCGCTGAAATGAAATTCTAAACATGTGTAAAGTTTAAAAACCCCAAGGTATAGTGTTTTGAGTTTTATTTGAAGTTTTATAGTAGTCAACAGGAATATTTTTGTCAATTATAATTTATATGTACATAGATATATCAAGTAAAAAAATTGGTCACTTTTTTTAAACTAAAATTTAATTGCAATTAATTTAAAGATACATACTTATCATTATTAAAATGTTCGTGAAATGCATTTCTAGGCGTAGTCGATCTACAGTTACGTAATATACAATATATTACACCTTCCTTACCTCACTGAACCGTAAAATTCTGTTTCACACTTCCTAGAGTATTGTTTGTAAAATTATAAACTTGGACATATAATTTTGTGAACTATACTGACACGCATAAGTGTAATGTTGCGTGTGTCACATCGACCATAAAGTGACATGAATTGGAAAGCGTTTCCGTAGCCTTGTTACAATAATGTTGCAGTTATTTGTGACTACTTGATCAATGTTACACAATGATGTTATAGGATCTAGATAGAATATTTGTTTAAATAAGACTAGTAACGCTTTGATATTACTAGAATCAAGAATTCTAACCATCTCAACAAAGCTAATGACGCTTATACTAAGAAAATTTTATTCACTTTAATAGTCCAATAGTAGAATATAACCCACAAACTTGGATCCTAAGAATTACTTCTAACCAATTAATAATGCCCAAACATCACATAACAGGCAACTGTTTGTTAAACGCTTTTTGGTCCAACACAAGGTGACAAGAAACTTCTTATACATCTTCAGTTTAACATCACGAGAAAATCAACATTTAAACATACCATTATTAAAAAACGCATTGAGAAACTCATTCTTAGCAATTAAGATCTCACTGTTATGTATAGATATCAAAAATATTTTTTCTTAAAAAATAAGCATGTAAGTATATTTAACACCTTAGTAAGGTATTAGTTATAAGGTTATTAAGTTACATATTGTAGACATAATACGTTATAATAATATTTATATATGTAATACTGAGAAATTAACAGTTAACGTTTTAACTTCTTAGTATTTCCGCCATTATCAATATAATTTTCACGTACCCCTAATGGGACCCCGTGTACCCCCACGGGTATGCGTACCACAGGTTGGGAATCGCTGTTGTAGTAGATAGAATAATAGTCTACTTGCTATCGTATTTTGTGGCACGTTTTCAGATTCCCTCTGAAATGGTCGAGGAGCTTCGCTACAAAGGCTTCTTCTATTTTCAATTTCACGCATGCACTTTGTGTTAGGTGTCCTGTGCAAATAGACCCCAGTGAAGTGATCGAAGTCTTTCTCTTTAAATTTAAAATATGCGGCACGAAAAGACTAATTTGGAATCAGCTTTCCATCGGGCAACGTTCTCCAATTTAAAGGTCAATGATCAGCAGTAGATTATATCTCTACATTGACTATTTAATCCTTTAGAAAGTCCTCTATCTGACCAGCAGTAGATTGACCTCTGCATTGATTTATTGATTCCTTAAAAGGAATCTATATCTCTATATCTCCCGATTAGTCTTCTCAAAATTCTCGTGACACTATTAAATTAACTGATGGACACAAATAAAAATTAAAACAGTGTTTTATATATAATCAAATAGTAACTTAACAAAAAAAGACAATGCAAGATGTTGATATATTTTTAGTATACATATTTCTATTTACCTATATTAGGCGCTTTAATTTTATTTACCCAAGCTGTGTACATGTTTTTGGAATAAAAGTGATTATTACGAGAATCAATATCAAGTGCAGTGTCGTGCAGTTGGAAAAGGAGCGCAGATGACGCTGTGGAAACGAGAACGCATTCCGACGTGCGCGTACACGCGCGTTCGTGTTCATACGATTAACATAATAGTCGTGCTTGACTAATCGATTAAGTTATAGGCGGTAGCGGAGAGAAAATATCGATTTTATTGACTACAATGCAACTAGTTACGTCAATGATTATTCCTTCCCGATACCTTATTTTGGACTTTTCCCGCCAACTTACATCAGTGGTGTTGTGTTTTTATTTCATTTTCATAATCTTATATTATTATCAGTTATCTTGTTTAATTGCGGTGGCGTATTATGTAATATAGTTCGATTAGGGTGTACAAGTGAAGTGATATGAAATAAATGCGTGCATCGTAACTTTTTAAGTTGACTGATAAGTCCGTAGAAGGTTTTGGTAAAATGGCCACCATTTTATCAAGACGTATCGTGATAAACTGACTTGGAACATTTTAAAAGATTGGATACTATTGTATTTTACTTGACATTGGCATAATAGTTGTAACTAATTGCCATCAAAGAAAACTGATACCTTATTTTCTTTTTAATTCCTACTATTAGTTTACACATTTGATATAATGTTTATATATCTCGCTGAAATTATAAATCGTTAATAAATACTTTGTATTCATCCACTCAAGTTCAAATACCTTTTGTTAAAACTTGTAGTGGATGAAACTTAATGAGGAAACAGAAGTTGAAAAAAATCAAATATTTATTCATTAATTAAATTTAATTAATAGTAGGAATTGACTTTAATTTTTTTTATATAACTTGTTTAATATGTTCTTCAGCCTTCGGAGAATCAAAGTCTTTTATATCCCAATAGTTATTTTATATCATTGGAGTAAAATCTCTCAGTTATCGTCTTCGCTTCACCCAATGTGGACTTGAGTCTTTTAAACAAGTAGTTAATGCCCTGGGACCATAAATGCTATATCACAAAGAAAAATGCGCTATCTGGTCGTTAACACATATCTTTCTATAAAAAAAGAGTTTTTATAGAATAGAATATATTAGATTTTAATATCGCACCGTTATAGTTACAGGCTATTTCTCATTCGCAAAAAATTGTTTATGTATAATAAAATTAATATATCTCCGTTAGATTTCTAGTCACGCACACTCGGCACACGTTCTAAAAAGGGATTTAATTTTTGTTAATTAATGCGCATAGCTATAGGGTTCCCGTTATTAACTACAGCTATTTGACCTTCACACCACCATCAAACTATTACAGGGGGAAAATAAGTTATTCTTAAGTCGATCTATTGATGCCGTTACGTTGAAGCGAAACAGATAATTCTGTGTCCTAGATGCGGAACAGCGTCTCGGATATTATCAACTGTAAGATGGAAGATAGATATATAGGCTTCCAATACACCTCGTGGTATATTTTTACATAAATCATTTCAAATATTTTTTTACTTACCATACATACACACACACACTCTACACACAAAAATATATTAATTTCTCTTTTTAAATACTAAATTATAATTATATTAGATTCTTATTTTGTAGTAAAATATTTTTCGCAGCAATATGTCAATGGGACATCTCTCATCTCTCGACACGGTAACTGAATTGGGGACGAATAAATATTAACCCAGCATGCCTGTTCAATACGGGGCATCCAGACTTAGGATAAATATACAATGTAACTAAACATATATTTATCCCATTACGGTAATGAAAACATTGACTGTGAAAGCGGTATCTTAACCACTAAGCCAATTAATTCATTCTGACCTGAGAAGGTCGTCGAATTAATTATGGAAGTTTTTTTTCTATAAAATAAGTGGACAAACCAGAAAATGGGTAACTTAAACACCAGGGACAATACACACTGCATATATCTTAACTACCTTTGAGAAATATGAAGTAAGGTGAGGAAGGAACAAGGGAAGAAACTGATTTTAGAGATTGATAATATAAGAGGATAACGAAAAACAGTGGTCCGCTAGTGTTTGAAAGTTAATCGTAATTCATTATTTATTTTATTTTTAGCTTTCTGCACATATTTTTCATATGAACTTTAACTATAGGATGTCCGGTGTCAGATTTTTTTTTATGGGATAGGAGAGCAAACGAGCAAGTGTGTCGCCTGATGGAAAGCAATCAACGCCGTGTATGGACAACCGCGACACCGCAGGAGTCGCGGAAACGTTGCCGGCCTTTTAGGTATATATAGGCTTGTTTTTTGAAGGTTCCAATGTCGTATCGGTTCAGAACGACAGCCGAGGGTAGCTGGTTCCACAAACTGGTGGTGCGTGGAAAGAAGTTACGAGAGAAACGCACCGTAGTAGATCGCCACTAATCTTTAAGATTATAAGTCTGTAGTAATCTTTATTCTAAAGTACTAGTCAAGGTTGAAAGCCTATTTCTGTTACGGACACTCTATACGGCAATTCTCTGCGCATATTGCACTTAAAAAGAGGCACAAAACTTTCTCTTAACATACAAATATATACGTTATATTAATATTAAGCGCAGCTACCTCTTATGCCTTAAGCCGTTAAGTCAATGCACCTGACTGATATGACAACTTGCCTCGTGTAGTTAATATTACGGACGGAACCGTATCAAATCCTACTCTGTTATTGACATACGAGTAGGCTTGTCAATTGTACGTAACAGTATCGATAATTACAGTATAAATAGCTTACGCTAATTTCATGGAATAGGAAGGCAAACAAGTAAGAGAGTCATCTGATGGAAAGCAATCAACCCGCATGGGACATCCACGACACCAAAGGCATTGCATTACTTCCAGGTATATGTAGACCGATTTTTTGCAGGTTTCAATATCGTATTGATACAAATAATACTAAAGGTGGCTAGTTCTAATGAGTAGCGGTGCGTATAGAGAAGTATCGGGAAAAACACGCGGCATTCTGGATTTTTACTCATCCAGATCGTAAAAATTACACAATTTTAAAAGTCACAGATCACCACTAGACCAAGTCTTTCAAGACTGAAGCGGTAAAGCATCTTTTATTAATTTTACTAGAGGAAGCGTTCCGGGAACTCTTTTTTTAATAATATTTATCTCAAAATTTAATGCAAAATTAAAATTTTAAATTATGGCGAGTTACCTAAGGGTGGTTTGCCCATCCTTGCCCGATGGTGTGCATATAGCGCAAGAAAAGCTGCGGTAATCGAGAAGAGTTTGCGGTTAGAGTCAAGCATTATGGTTAATATTATGTGGATAATATCCGCTTTCGAACTATTGATATAAATCATTTCTCAAAGGTCGGTAACGCTTCCGCAATCCCTATAGCACTGCGAATGTCTATATATATAATGCTTTATATCAGATGACACGCCTACACCTTTGCCTTCCTATGTTCTAAAAAAAAAACATCTTTGCTGTAGTGTTTAACAAAATAATGGCGCGCTTTACGTGCGTTTCACTTAATTAATAAAAAAAATTTCAATTCTTTCAAAAAGCTACCATAGACGATTCAAATCGTCAAAAATGTAAGATATCAAGACAAATGGATGAATGATATCGATAAATACTTAAAATATATATGAATAAAATAGGCGCGAAAATTGGGTAACTTTTGTTGCCAAAAGCGAGGCATTAGTAACGCACATTATATTATATATCCCACTGCTGGGCATGTGCCTCCCCATTTCTGAATTTTATTGTCTATATGTACATTAACCCTCCACACATGTCCGAGATGGTTTTACGCGTAAACTAGACTCAAAATAAATACTTGTAGTGGCTTACAAGTATTTATTTTGATTCTATCTATACATATGTTTATTTCGGTGATAATCGACTCGCCACTGAGCCAATTAGTTCTTTAAACATCGCTGTCCATTATATATAAGTTATGAAATACAAACTGAAACAATATCTAATATCTTATATATATCTTAAATAAAACTTAAATAATATCTAATAAACTAATAAGAGGTACGTACGAACCTCGTTTAACAATCGTTAAGTAAAGGCAATATTTATAGACCAAGTTTTTGAAAGTATTGTATATGAAGCGGCCTACATTCACGTTTTAGTAACGGGCAAACAGCAAACCAAAAATCCTGTTTTAGTTATAGAGGTCAAAGATGCCGTGTGGCCCACAATTTATTAACCAGTTCTGTCGGTCACGGCCGCACGGTCATTCACCTCGGCGTAAGAGGAAAACATTAGTAAGAAATAAAACGTCTATTATATTTGTGATTCCATATATAAAAAAGAAATACAAACAAAAAAGTATGATAGATTTACTAGTCACAATGTCATTTATATTCATATATATTGCATATTAAACCATAAAAAAGGAAGCAAGCATGGATAAAAAAAGGATTTGAAGCAGCTTTACTTCCTTTTCGTTTTAGCGCTGATTTTTACAATAACCTAAGTAAGTTCTTAAGCTGGCTAGTGCACGGATAAAACACTAATTTATTGCACAAATAGAATGCTATATTATGTTATATACATATAAATAAAATGTTGATGTTTTAAAATATACAATTAATTAAAACGAAAATTTATGTAAACGAAAGGCAAAGGAACAAGTGAATAAAATGATAAGTGAAGACATAGAACGATAGTACGTGGGACGAGGAAATTAGAGAGAAGTGGAAGAGATTGATACATTCAGTTAAAAAGTCATCATATTTCGATTCTCTATAAACTAATTTAATTTGCTAATAAGTCAAGACTATATATAGAGGATCCCTATCATTAATAAATAACTCAATTTTGCTTTATCGTTGGTCTTTGGAAAAGATTTCATCTTGTAAATGCATGCTGCAAGTTGTTTTTGTAAAAAAATTTAAAAGTTTTTCTCAGTGGCATAATAAGGCTGACTCGTTTAAAGAAATATTGCAGAAAACTGACTTCTAAGTGATAGGTTTGTTACTGAAATTTGTTCGCTGACCATCGAGAACCGATGAAGGCCAAAGTCCTCCCTGTACCCCTACTTATATATTCACATCATAACCCTAAGACAAACAACATATATTCATCACCTATTATGTTACAGATGTACATGGGTGGCGATGACTATTTACTTTTACATAGAAAAAAAATTAAAACCACAATATTTTACGGTTAATGTATAGGTAGGTATATTTACCACTAAATAGTGCGGTTTTTCTTTGTACTGTATTAACGTATACCATTAAATATGATGGCATATGATAATTATGTGAATCGTAAATGAAATGTCACCGTTAATTTAAAATTCATACACGTATTTGCGGTGGAGCGTTTATTTATCATTTATTAACGTACATATTCGATTCGAATATAAAATACTGCGGTGACTCAAAATTTCTGTGTTGAAAATTATTGGTATTCCCACATACGTATTTAAATATAGAGATAGGATATAAAGAAATAAAGATAACAAAGAATCATTGTGAAAATGATTCTCCCCAGTCAATTCAGTGATCACAACATCTACGCCTTAGGGTGTACCGTTTATGGGACACGATTGTAACGCACAACAACAACACTGAACATTTAATGCATAATTATCTCATTCAGAATTATTTATTTTAAAAGCAATTATTAAATAAGTTTTTAATAAAAAATATTTTTTTTTTTTCAATATTGAAACTTCAGGAGACAAACGGTTATGTAATACAATTTTTGAGCTTAGGAGATAAGCACATGTAAAATACTATTTAGGATAAAGTTCGTGATTTGAAGAGAAACTAGATGACTAAAACTTTTTATTCATTCATTTATAAAATGTGGTACTTATAAATCTAAATTTATTTACAAAAAATATTTTATAGATATAGGGGCCTAAAAATTAAAAAAGAAATTGAGAAAAAGTGGTTCGGAAATTACGACTAAAGATTTTAATACCTTTTCTTCGTTTATTAACTAATATGGAGTCTAGCCATCCGCCGTACGGCAGGCTGGAAAATGAAACATATCGTGTCTAAGTTGTTGATTTTCCCAATATTTTTCTAAAATTTTATTAAGTGCTAATGGTTTTTTTTTCTTTACAGGTAGATATCGTGTCTCTCATAATGACGCGGCAAAAAAATATGTGTACAAGTGGGACTTTAGTTTTAGTGTTACTCGCTTTGTGTCCGTTAGTATATTCGCGTCCTCAGCAAGATACATCAGCAGTTGTGAGCTCCAATGAAAATGTACAGACAAATCTAACAAGGTATAAATTTAGAAATAAGACTAATTTAAGTTTAATTGTTTCTCCTGTAGTAAATAACTTTGTAAATAATTCTTATATAAGAATAGATGATATAATGAAACACCAAAAATATATTTTCGATCAAAATGGGAACAAAAGTAACATATTTAATGTGAACACTCTTGAATTCTCTAGATCGCGTAGTCGAAAAAGTCGCTTACTACAAAGTAATTCTGAAATAATCCCGTACCAAACTGAAAATTATACAAATACTAGTAGTAGATCATTTTCCCCTAATAAGGGTTTTCATTTAGTTGAATCTCATAAAGTTAAAAACGACAATATTTTCCCCATTAAAAACAAACCTACTATTAGAAAGGTAATTACGAAGTGGAAAGATCAAACGAAGTATAATGATATGGATTTCTCTCAAGATAAAAATTATTCTGAAGAAGTAGCAACCAATATTAATTCGGAAGATCTTAAAGATTACAGTAGCAGAGAAAGTATAGATAACGAATCACTTAAGTTATCGAAAGATAACCACCCAAAGCTAAAAAAGAAAATTATATACAAAGCACGTCCACATTATATAGATGAAACACAATCATATCCTAACAATATTCAGGTCATTGATAACTATCCCTATGCCCAAACAAGGCCTACTTACATGTATTCAACCCCAACTCCAACACCTATCATTACAAATGTAGGATACCCTCCACCTTGGCCACAACAAAATTACCAAATTGTCAATCAAATGGCCACAACGCGAAGGCCTCTAAGAGTAACCAAACCTTCACAAGGCCACTATAATTATCATAATTCAATGAATAATAATTATCCTCAGTATGGTGGTAGCAATTTTGAGGTTTCCACTTTCCAACCAACCTCAGCATATACAGATCGAATTATAATAAGGCCAGAAGAGTATAGCGCTTCACCGGATGACTGTCCGACCATATACCTTACACTGAATAACACTTTTCAAGGTCAAGCTAAAGAAGCGTGTCCAGACCTTAATATTGCTGTAAACACTAATGTTGTTAACAAAAATGTTGTTGTAGAATCTGAGGAAGAAACAGATGGCACATTTGCTGATGCTTTTGGTATACCTTTAATGGATGATTCTGAATCTGGCGATAACAATAATGATTATTCTGACTCGGATGAAAATCAGGAAGAAACTGAAAGTGCATCTATTGAAGGATCTGCATTAACAAATTATAATGCTGCAAACACGTTAGCACAAGGATCAGCAGAACAAGGGAACTATGGATCTCCTAGCTCTGCATTGTCGACAATAGTCAGCCCTGAACGCCCAAGTGACAATGACGACGATGTTTTTAGCTTTTCTTCTATTATTGATTTCTTTAAACCAGCTTTAGGTGCATTTCAATGGTTAGCCGCCATTAATCCTTTAAGCTTCGGTCTTATATCTTTTATATTGACTCCTATAGCCATTCTTTTTGCTGGGACCTCTGGCCTAGCTGCACTGTTTGCGCCATTGGCGTTATCCTATGCAAGGGAAGCTCCCAAATTAATGTCCATGAATAGACCTCCCTGGGATTGGGATAACATCCAAGAATCCTGGCAGATAAATTCATACGCTGACCGAGGATGGAAACCTATATTGCATAAAACTAGTAGACTTTATAAAGAAAAAGAGGATAACTCCATAAAGACAACTTTGTTTCACAAAGTAAAAGAGTGGATGAGAATTTTTACTCAAAAATTAAGAAGTGACAAAAATTCTGAAAGAAACCGTAGAAGTAAACGAAGAAAAAGAGAAACGTGGAATATGGCGATTAATTAAAACAAGAAATCACAAATCACTTAATAAGTAAGAAAATAATATAAAAATAGTATGCTAAAAGGACAAGGATGAATTGATTACAATCTATTTGAACATTATATTTGAAAAAATTCCAATTTGATTGACCAGTTTCCCCAAAGATAGTAAATTATTTTAAAATTGGTTATTTTAACAAATTCAGATCAATAGTGAGATCTTAGCTATGTCGTTATTGTAGTAATTTATTTTAAAAGACACAAATTCTCAAATTATTTAAAAGACAAAATTTGTGTTGATTGGGACATTTTAAATAGCGCTGCAACCTGTGACACCTCTATTTTTAAAAGTGCACGTGACTTCGATTTGATTTCAACAACATGACAACGATATTTGATTTAATTTAAAATTTGAATTATTAATATTCTTTTCGTTCAATTCATTCTATTTGTCACAATCTAATTAAATTTCACCGTAAGAAGAGCGATGCAATTCAACAAATTTACTACTATTTTTTTATTTTAAACACGAAATTATGGTTTGTATCGTTAATTCATTGTTCCTATTTCACACGTTACATTTGTTCCCTAACTAAAATTAAAATAAAAACAATTTTATAACATTCATATATAGTATAGTACCTTGTAGAGTAACATCGACTTGGAGAATTTATGGCTAGCATTTTCGAAGTAAATTACATAATTATTTTTCATTTTATTCTTTATTTTACATGAGAATGTATGTATATAATAATACAAGGGTAAAAATCTTCCAGTCAAACTTAAAATCGACTTAAAGAATGCTATAAAATTTAATATTTACATATAAAAAACATTTTATTTAACCAAATATTGAAAGTATAATGGATAATGGTAGGAAAAAAATAAAATTGTAATTTATATAATAATCTTCTGAAAACAGCAAGTGGAATTATATACATATTTCTTATATGTCGACAATTTTCGACTATAAGATGGATAGGCTATGGTAAGTGACGTGCTTGACATGCATGCATTCTTGAATAACACCGCAACTACTTAATTGATACGACAACTAACTCGTTTCTTTGCGACGCTTGCATCGGCGAGCGTTATGATTTGTTCTTTCTTTTAATTCTCCCACACACCTTCGGCATCTTACATTTTTATTTTGATTTATCATTGGTAGCGGTTACGAATTACTATTCCGTAACCCATTTGTTCGTTTCCATCACTCTTCTAAACAAAACGTTCTGTATACAAAATACATTGAAAGCAAATCTTTGATTTTGGATTATCAGAACTAGGCTATTTAAGCTTCGTTTCGAAGGGTTCTCGCATTGCGGGTCGTTTTTAACTTCCAATCTATTCTGCTTATTCAATATCGGTTAAAGTTTTTATCTCATATAAAAGTATTGACACTAACCACTTATTTATTGTCGTGATGCGTCTTCCCTCGTGAGGTTTGAAAACCGAGTAACCATCATTGTTGAGTTATAATCGTCATTGTTGTTTTCTCCCGCAACTCCTGGGCCCCTTAAAGAAAATACACATTTTATAATTTTAAAAAACCTCAAAAACTAATACATATAAGAGTTAAAATAATATTAATTTTAGTATAGTATCTAAATATTCAGTATTACCTTATTAATATTAAATATAAATCTATTTTTTGTAAGAATTACATTACAAGCAATATTTAATATAATAATATAGCTAGAATTATAATAAAAATTTTTATTTATTTTTAATACTTTTGAAATAAATTTATATAAAAATATTTTTGTTTTATTTATGATGAATACTACATATTGCAGCGGAATATGTTCCGCTTTCGGAATAGGTATTTATAGTCTTGCGTATTCTTACAGCTTTTACCGTGATTTAGATTAAGTGGAGCTGGTTAGTGTTAATGAAAACTTTATCAGATCTTTTCATCGCCCATACCATAGAGGCTGAAGACAAAATACTGAAACATGGACACTGAAGGTCCGTCTGCTCTACACGCTCAAAATCACTCAAAAAGCTGGAGAGGGCAATTCTGGGAGCTTCTCTAGTCATTGACATAGCCCCTCAACTTAGCAAAGTGAAATAGCAATGGGCTGGTCACGTTTGTTAGAGAACTGACAATTGTTGAAGTGAACGAATGCTGAGTGGAGACAGCATCTTGACAAGTGTAGTATGGCTCTCCCAGCTAAATGGAGTAGTAAATCTCTCCCAGCTAAATGGAGCGCTACTAGCGCAGAGCGTCTAGCAGAAACTGAATGCGTGAAGAATAGGCTAGACAGCACGACTTGGAAGAGGTCTTTATCCAGCAGTAAACTGCCACAGATAATTTAAATTAATTTTGATGACGGCGTTATGATTTGTGAATAATGACTACACAAAGAATCTTACTATCGGTGTATGAGTGTATTTTTCTAATATGAGATTATGATAAATTAATTTAAAGGTCTTCCATTTTATTTTAATATATAGTATTATATTACACATATTGTATTGCTTTATAGATAGTATTATTTTAGTTGTCTACATAATCTCAATAATAAAATGTTATATATAATACTAAATTTAGCATTATGCCTCAACTCTTAATAAATATAGGACTATTTTTATTAATAATATAATATATTGTTCAACCTACATCATTGTCGAATAGGTCTCTCTATATCTAAGAACTTGCCTGAGCGCGTGGTAGAAGGATTGGTTGTACCAAGAGTACATCAGGGTAACATATAAATAATAGAAGAGAAAGAGGTAAGTATTAGAACGGGAAGAAACGAATGGTATTTTTATAGTATTCTTTCTTTTTCATTAATGAAATGAAAAATTAAAAATGTGTAAGTATTTTATTTAAAATAAGAGAAGAGTAACTCTCGGATGCCTAATTAAAATCATTTTTTTTTTTTGGAAATTGACGAAATAAACATCGAAAAATTACGGTGTAGAGTGGACATCAATACACAAAATGGTTAACCAAGTTCGAAATATATGTATGTAGTTTAGATTGTCAGTACTAGAAATTAGTCGCTAAATACGCCCGAATATTTAGACCATATACTCAGCTATTGAGTTCGAAATGTAGCCAACTGTTCGATATTTAGCCATTTCTAAACTATAGAAATCGGGCTAGGTGGCACTCGATGGGGGTGGCCTATGTATAGCAGTGGACTGCCGCAGGCTGTTGATTATATATATATATATATATATATATATATATTAATCATTGTAGCCGATTACTGTTGCACAACTTGCATGTAAAACTGTCATCAGAACACTAGTTTTAATGTATGGGAAATAAAAAGGTTTTTAATTAGACAGAAAAAGTGTCTTTTAACCCATATATTTCCCACTATTACGTACAGGGCCTCTCCATTAAGCTTGTCCAATGTGGATAGACGAGGCACCCAGACTTAAAATAAATACCATTCTACTAGACCATTCATATATCTATCTGGTTGCAGGAATCAAACACTGACTCCGATAACGGTAACTTCGCCACTGAGCCAATTGGATTATCGTCAACTTTACATTAAATTAGTACTATGACCACCAGAAGATTTGAAACAGCATCTCTTCAGAAATACCCTCCTCATACCATATTACTTACTATTACTATCGACAGGAACAATTCATATTTCTTATTGTATTCCTTAAATGTGCATATAAACACAAATTTTAAAAAAATCATGTTGCGTAAATTAATATATTTTATAGGCATTAGTTACTTTTTTTAAACATTATGCTTTGAATGTAATATATATATATATATATATATATATATATATATATATATATATATATATATATATATATATATATATATATATATATATATATATATATATATATATATATATTTATGTGTGTGTGTGTTTATTATCGTAATTTGATGATTTAATAACAATCTTTATGTTTCAGAGACGGAAAATTTGAGGAAATGAAGAGATCAGAAGCTGCTGTAGCTCCATCAGATATATCAAGTAATGCGAGAAATGTCAAGAACAATGTTCCAATTATCGGAGATTCGATCAAAAAGGTTACCGGTCAACTACTTGATAAACCAAGCAACGAAACCATTGAAA
Source organism: Baronia brevicornis (assembly GCA_031353405.1). NCBI lineage: Eukaryota > Metazoa > Arthropoda > Insecta > Lepidoptera > Papilionidae > Baronia > Baronia brevicornis. The sequence goes on from JASFAT010004000.1 coordinate 128,756, forward strand.
ATCCTGTTGTAATTGATACCAGAGTACCACCAAAAAGAAAAAATCAACTAAAACATCGAATCAAAACTAGAGATGAGAGTGGTAAGGAACCAATTGAGAATTCTCACGCTGGTATAGCAGTTCCTGTAACTATGGAGGAATTAGAATCAGAAAATATAGTAACTGACCCTAGCAGTGAGTCTTCCACTTCAAATGAAGGCATTTCTACATGGGTTCTTTTAAGTAATCCGTTAAGTAAAGACAATTCAACAACTACAACAACCGAAGCAACGAAAGTAGAAGAACAACAAAAGAAACAAAAACCTACCAAGAATAAGACAAAGAGACCACAAGCTAATAAAGTCCCAATTCCCAAGAGACCTATGATTGTTAGTACAAATAAATCTGATCTTGTCGCTGGTGGTTCAGCTATAAATGAAAATGTTTTAAATAAGATTAAGGATACAGTACTGTCAAACGTTCAAAAGAATAAAAATACTGCACAACGTACAACTACAACCACTACTCCTGAACCGTTCACTGAGGTTACTATATCAAAAAAGGAAGTAGTTACTAAATCCACTCCCTCACATATTGCAGCTGTCAAAGTCACTTCAAAACCATCTAAAAAGAAAATCAAGAATAAACAAAAAGTTAGCACAGTTAGTTCTACCGTAAGTGAGTCTGCTTTACTTCCAATGGAAGGCAAAGAACAAGAAATAGAAATAGAAGTAAGCACACCAGTCACAACTACAAAAAAACCAAAACGTTCGTCTACCCGGAAAAAGAATAAAACTAAAAAGCGTAAAAACTCTAAGCCTAAACAGGAAAGCACGACAGCTATATCAACTGAACTGAAAACTAATAAGACTAAATCAGCGAAACAACCAAAACCAACTGATACCGGTCCTATTTCAACTCAGATTTACAACTACTTTTCAAGAGAAGTAATGCCTACTGTAGGCGTGGGTGTAATAGGTTTAGCTAGTTTAGTTGGTATTGCAAGCTACTTTTTATATCCCTTCGCAACACCTGTACGACGAACGTTTGAAGTTGATAAGAAAGATGATATATACAAACATAATGCTGAAGAGTATGGTAATGAAGGTAATGGCCAAGCAGAAGAAGAAATGCTTGGAACAGTTCTAGCCGGTATGCCTGTGCATGCAAAGCATAAGTTAAATCCATATGCGGCTCAAACTCCACAACTGAATAGATATACTGTAAAAAAGGATCAAGATATTAGATATCGGCATGTGCAATCCGCTTCAAACTATGAACCTCACTATAAAGTGCATTATGCTCAACAGAAAACGGGAATAGCGCATGGAGCTGTGTATCCTGAACCAATGAATTATAATCGGCAACAATATGAAACAAGACATGCTTATACGAAACTTACTGAAAATAAATACGACAAAGGAACAACTTACACACCGTATCCAGCTGTGGAGCCTATTTATGCCGCTCCACAAACAGGACCAACAGGAATTTCTTCTTACGGGGCTGATCATTCTAACTCAGTCATTTACGGCGTTAAACCATCAGCAGAGTCAGATTTTAAACCCGTTTATCCTTTTGATGGTCAATTTTATAGCGAAACAACCAAAAATCCGGTTACATATGCACCTACATCTATGTATTTAGGATCAAATAATGAGGCCGAAGAATCTGAGGATACGTTTGTTGACAATACGGATCCAAACAGCGGAATTGTGGATAATAAATTTGTGGTAGGAAATGTTCCAAAAGAGCTTACTGAAACTGTCACACCAGCTGTAGTTCCTGAACATGGTCCAAGGAACTTAAGTAAAAGAAAAAAGCGTGAAATACGGCAAAAGAAAAGCATAGCTGGATCTATAGAGGAAATATTGAAAGAAAATAAAGATGTTTTCCTAAGCAACGAATTAGATGAAGGTATCCGAGATCCAATATCTGGTAATGGAGTATTTGAATTGCTTGAATTGAATAATGAAAAGTTGAAAACATCTCAAGTTTTCCCTATATATGCAGTACCTATGGATTCACAAAAAGATTTTACGACGACAGAATTACCAATGTCTACAATTAAGATTGAAATCGTTGAAAATATTTCTACTATACCAATAAATGACAACAAACAAGAAACAAGTGTAACAGATACTTCAAACGAATTAGATGTAACAACCAAATCATATCGCGTATATGAAGTTTTTGATACAAACAGCCCCTCTGAAGTGACTAGTAAAACTAGTACGTTAATAAATAAAAATGAGCCAAAAACAGAGACAACTACGCAATTTAGAAATATAGCCACAGAAACCACAACAGAACTTAAGTCGGAGACGACTTCTACAATGCCACCATCACCAGCTTCAATAACAGAACCTAAAGTACCTCTTACAAGCACAATAAAACCAAAACCTACTAATAGCCCAGAAGTAATTACATATCCACCATTGAACCAAGAGAACGGATTCATTGGTTTCTTAAAACGTCTTGTTGAATTTAAGTATAGACTTGGCTTGAGCATTTTGCAGACCACATCTGATTCCTTAAACAGATACCTACGCAGCATGGAAGATACCATACAAAAAGTTACTAAGGCATCACATCAGTAATATAATGTTATAACATAAGGTCCTTTAGATACTCATAAAGTTTTCTTTCTAAGATTATTATGTCTTAAGAATAAATTAGTTTTTTGAATTTATTGATATATTTCATACAATTCAAAACCAATGGATTAAAGATAATCCAATCAACATGTTGAATAAACAAAATGTTTAGCGAACTTTTTCACATGCATGACGCTACTATATTAAATAACTTTATTTTTCTAAAATATTATAGAGTACTTAAGTTTTTACAGATTTTTGTTTTTTGGAAAATAAAAAAAAACAGACTTGAAAATAATTTCGAAGCAATGACATATATTGTAATAATTTCTATACGATGCAGAATTTTTTTCCTTTAAAATACCTTGCATAGATTAAACAAACTTATATCGAATTTAGAATTATAGTGAACAGGGATACCTAGTAATAATAACTAAGAATATTATAAAGTACTGAGAGAAATGTAACACGTTTAGGTTTGTATGTCACTGCTTCTTTTTTTCTATAACTATCCACCATCTATATAAAATAGCGCAAAACTCCTTAATATATAATAATAAAGACTAAGGCAATATGTATATTTTTTGTATTAATTAATTAATTTGATACACGAAAGGTAAAACTTGATATGATATTGAATTATTAGTTAAAAAATATAACTTAACTCACGCCACCTGACAAATAGAAACAAAAAGAATAATATATAATATTAAGCAATACAAGTGTGTATACTAATTTAAAGCAATTTATTAATTCCTTTTATCAATACCCCTAATAACACGTTCAATCTAAAAATCGTCAAAATTGCTTTACTAAACTTACAGCAATTTAACATATTTATAATCATATTTAATATTCCTAACATATTATTGAATAATTTCAGATTTTTAAATGCCTATTTACATATGTTAAGCTGCCATTGTAAATGAATTTAAGGAAAGTTTGAAAGATATAGTATAATATTTTAATAGAGAATCTAAAATTATCTTAATTTATATCGTTTATCAAAAGTAAATAATGTTACAGTTTTAAAGCTTTTGTTTTATATACAGGAACACCATATATATCTATGTAAGCTCTCTATCGAAATCATCCTTATCAATACAACTCTTGAACATTGGTAAGCGTTTTGGGGTTCGTATATTGGCGTTTAATATTTCTAATTAAATACTTATATCTCAATCAATTGTGGTAAAAATATATTATTTTGGTAAATATAACAATTTCGAAAATATTTACACATTATTACAGAATCTTAACCAAAAAGAAAGGTTACGTATAAATATGATACATAACATAATTTACTATGTAATGTATCATATTTGTATATGTAATTATATATTACGATGAAATGTATGTAAATATTTTTATCAAATTGATTGATAGTACAATAAATAATTTATCAAGTGGTTTGAAAATCAAATGACATGTAATGCTTACTGAATCCTTATCAGTTTTTTTACACCCTTAATTGCAATAATGTTTAAAAAATAACCTCACATTGGTACCGATTTAAGAAGAAAGTAGCGATAATTTTTATTGTATAATTTCAGAATGTACTCCTCGATCATTTTTATGCATGTTTGAGGGGAGCCTGCTGAATTTATAATGTGATAGTATTTAAACTGGATGTAAAAAATAAAACTAAATTGTTCTCGTGGGCAAAAATAATTGCGAAAAAGAACCATCATTAATTTTTTTGCCCCATTAGAATACTACTAACATAATAAAATATAATTTACATAATAACATATTATATAAATTAAATTATTATAAAGTATCATAGTTAAACTTATAATTTATTCCAATCATTTGTTGATATTTGATAAACACGTTTTTGACTGCATACAAATTGTAATATTGTAAAAAAATATACAATCAAAGCATACAAATAAATTAATTTTATTTGCATGCTTTGATTATTTCATTTATATTTAAATGTAAATATTGAAAATAAAGTTCTAAAAACTATTATGTCTATTCATTTGGTGTTTATCATGGGTGAAAATAGTGTAAGATACCCCCCGGCTTGATGGTGCGGAGCAGAGCTGGCAGGAGTTGAAGATGTAAAGCCAGAGATGGAGATAGGTGGCACACTTTGGATTAAGCCTATTCTATCTGCAGCAGTAAACAATCGCAGGATGATGATGATGATTAAACCACCATCGACAGGATGAACGAGGCTCGTCTATGAATTAGTAGGATACAAAACTGGCACGCGAGTTTCTTACCCTGCTGGGCAAAAGACTCTTATATTTCTTATATTTTACATATTAGCATGGCGGGTGCTCTGAGGAATTGTTCGGAATAAGTCCTACCACTGAATTCCACTACCACAATCCCATCGATAAATCACCCACCACCACGTTCAGCGATATTTCCAAACTGTCCTATCTCACTCCTATCCCACAAAGAAACCGTCCCATAAAAATTTCAACAAAATTTAAATAAATATGTATAACAGTGCATGAAAATATAATACCTTAACGTCCATTGCGTTTGAAAAGCAAAATTACTAAGAGTGCAGGGAAACACCACAGCTATACACATTTATCAATAAGGTTTCGGTCCACTTATGAAAAACACCACATTAATATCCGTTAGAATGGAGCCGACACCATAATATCGTTTACTTGTGTATATAACTCATGAATTCATTTTGAGTTGTGATTCAATCTATCCGAATATTATGTACCTATCATATAACGGTAAAATTAAATCTGCTTCTAACTAAAACTTGATTGCCGCCGAAATCCAAAAGTGGATCTTGGCCTCCGTACAGATATTATGCCACCGTACCTGTTATGCGCCACCTCCTGCCAGTTGCAGATTTGAAGGTCGCGCAAGTCATCCTCCACCATGTCTCTCCAACGGTACCTGGGGTACCCCACAGGTAGTCGTCCAGTTGGAAAACCCACAAACACTCTCTTGACCGCGCAGTCATCTGATCTTCCCCCATCCTCTCAACGTGGCCCAGCCAACGAAATCATTGAGCCTTAGTGTTTCCGATTAGATTTAGTTGGGCCACCAGATGCTTGATTTTGGAAATTTTTTCAATTTCGCCAATAAATAAATCTGCAATCTGCTTCTAGTAATAAATAAAAAATATAATAACTTTATATAGTCAACTTCACTCCATATTATATAATAATATGGAGTGAAGTTCTCCATATTATTAATAAATCGCTCCTAATTATAAGATGCCTAGTTGATGCCTTTAGTAATGTGTACTGTGCAGTTACTTCAAATTATTGATGATCGAAATGTGTATTTGCACCATAGCCAGGTTTTGAAGCCCAAGACCTAAAGTTCCATTCTTGTACCAAATCTCTTGACAAATGGCGACATTATCTCCTAATGTTTGTATAATTCATACTGCGTCCTAAGATGAGATGAGAATAATGTGAGTATAAGAGTGAAAATTAGCGCGTAGAAGTATAAGAGTTAAGTCTACGAATCTTAGCACTCATACTACTAAACGTGATAAAAAAGATAAAATAAAAAAATCATAAGCTATAATGAAACAGAAAAAACCATACGATATAATAAAATATAAAAGATATTTAAATGCACGTTTACATACAACATAATTAAATATAAAAGATATTTAAAAGCACGTTTATATACAAAATAATTAAATGTTATATAAAAGATATTTACATCTACAATACTTTTTCTAACAATTAAAGTTTTTTAAGAAATATATTTCCTATTATTATTTTCGAAATTTATACATTTATAAAATATAATTTCGTTAGATTTTTTTAATTATTTACTTTTTTTTATTATTATTGACTTATGTAACTAATAAATATTGACTTGTGTAATAAGCAAACCATTATTTATTTGTTAGTGATAAAAAATATGTTATTAAATTGCTTGTGTATCTACTCGCAGTGTGAGGTCCTGATTGCAGGAGAAAAAGTTGGGCAAGTGAATGAGTTTATATATTTGGGGTCACTGTTTACAAGAGATGTAAAATGTGAAGGAGACATTGAAAGACGTGTGAATGTTGGTAATCAGGTTAATGGAGCCCTGCACTCCTTTATGAAAAGTCAGAATGTGTCTAAAACGGTCCTACTGGAGGTTCATCAGGGGGTGCTTGTTCCGACGCTAATATACGGTAGTGAAAGTTGGGTTTGGTAGAAGAAGCATGAAAGCAGACTGAATGCAGTGAAAATGAGAGCATTAAGAAGTATGTGTGGTGTAACCTTGAATGATAGAATAAGAAATGAAGATATAAGAGAGCAAAAGTAGAAAAAGGAATGCTTAGATGGTTTAGGCATATAGAGAGGATGGATGAAAGACGACTGGCAAAAGAAATTTACCTTGCGAATGTGGATGGAAGGGCCGGAAGAGGAAAACCACGAAAAACGTACCTCGACCAAATTGCTGAACTTTTTAAGAAAGGCCAGGTCAAGAGTACCCTCAACCGGCGGACTTGCACGAGGAGAATAATGAGTGTGGAGGAAGCAAGGGAAGTATGCCGAGATCGTAGCAGATGGAGATCTGTGGTCTGTGGGGTAGGCACCCCTACGGGAGACAGGCGTGACGATATGTATGTATGTGTGGGTCTACTTAAAATTCTTAGCGTAGTTTGACAGACAGCATAAGCTCCAAAACACAACGCATAAACAACTTGAAAAGGTCAATCTAATAGCAATCGAATTTCACAAAAATATCCTTATATAATGTCATGAATATGACAATAATTTTTATTATTCAATACAAAAAATATCCTTATGAATATGTCATAATCATAAGTGACCGCATTTAGGTGGTAAAATACGATATAAAATGTTGAAATAATAAAATGAATTTCCTTCAGGCGAATGGCTAGTAAAAGAAATAATTAATTACGCTGAAAACAACTGCGTTTTAGTACTTGCTAATGCCGAAGGTTTCCGTTTCCGATGGCGTTACTGTGTACGCGGCGGGATATAGTGCTGGACAAGAATGTTATAACAAATAGCTATTAACATTCATAACATTCAATGTATTTATTATTTTACCAATGGTGATATTTTATTATGTACACATTTAGAATAGCGCCGGCTATTACTGTATTATAGAAACTTTCCATAAGTTATGAGCTAAAAAGCTTTTTAAATTTCTAAACGCCTTAAGTGTCTAATGTTTAAATAAATGTAACTTTAACTTACATATGTGATATATGAATGCAAGGCTTATCTTAAAGAAAGCTTCAAAAACGAGCACTCTAGTAAAACTACCTACAAATAAGTCTTATAGAAAAATGTGATACTTTCCCAGTAGACCGGGCGTTCGCGTCCATTCGCGGTGCAGAAATTATTTTTTCATAAAATTTATATTTTGAATAATTTTAATAACCCAATGGAAATGGTCACTCCATTCTTCTCTCCATTCCTAAGGCTCACCGACTTCGTTGGCTTGGCCACGTTAATGGGGGAGGATCGCGCAGTCAAGAGAGCGTATGTGGGTCGCCCATCTGGATGACGTCCTGTGGGACGCCCCAGGTACCGCTGGAGAGACATGATCGAGGATGACTTGCGCAACCTTCAAGTCTGCAACTGGCAGGAGGTGTCGCAAGACAGGGTACGGTGGCGTAAGATCTGTTTCGAGAACAGGAGGAGAACAACAACCATTTTAGGTCGCTGCGCCAACAAAGTTAGTTAGTTAGAAGAACTTCAATAAAAATTTTATCTTTACCTCATAAAAGGAATTTATTTGCTAACACTTTATGAAATATATTTTCCCGAAAGTTAGAATAATTAATAAAATAGCAATTATGTATAGCAACATTGCTATTTTATAAAATAGCGTGCTATTAAATTTTAACAGCAGTAGCGGCGCTATCGGAAAATAGTCGCTATTCCCATCATTAAGCTGCACCGACAGATTGTGAATTACGGAGAGGCTGCGTCTGCATCATTCTAGCCTGGATTTCCGTTCGTGATGTTCGGTCACATAGTTGCATCCGATATTAAGCCATTACCATATTTTGTTGAGTAAATTGTTCTTGAGTAAAATTTCTTTAACAAGTTCGCCTACGACTTCGAACTAACTTAAAGGTAAGTACGCTAAAGTTCATTAAATATTTTTTTAAGTATCTAATGAGAAGGAATTGAAAAAAGAACTTAATTTTTCTAAATGGAATATTCTAAGAAATTAACAAAAAGTTTGAAGATTTTTTTTTATAATATAAACTAGAAAAGCAGAATAAAAAAATCTTTAAATTATTTAAAATAATTTTTAACAAACTTTTATTGTCAAAGTTTATAAAATAAGGTAACAGAAGCCAGTAAATGTGTCTTAAAATATTATTCAATTATTTTATATCAGTGTTTTTTAAATAAATAAAATAAAAAACATTAAAAATATTATTTCTTATTTAAATTATTCTTATTAATATTCACTATAATTTCCACTTAAATATATAATTAAAAGTAGGTTTTATTTTATGATAATAATAATAAATTCTTAGCAATAAAATAAAAAAATCGCATTGGTGATGTATCCATTTGCGCACAAAAAAAATATTTTTAGTCATTTTTGCATACAAATATGATGTATAACATATTATTGATAAATTTAATTGAAAATTCTGCTGAATTGAATAAAAGATAAATGATAAAATTTAAATATAACTACGTCAGTAACTACGCCTTGCGAAAGTTTCAAAGTTTAAGTAAACTGAATGTTTTTTCTACAATATTGTTGTCAAAGTTCCTTGTATTTATTTCGTATAGAGCTAAGCAACAAGAATTAAGCTTCACAACTTCTAAGCTTCATAACTCTAATGATGATTTTTTTTGCTCTGCGCGTCTTAAAAGTATAGCTCCGCGAATATACACTATTATAATAAAAATTTAACATGCTGTGTTTAAGCAAAAAGTTATTTTCAAAGTCTTTTCATTTCTTAAAAGTCGGGCTTTGCGAACGGAAATAATTAAGCCACCTAACTATTGTATCCACAACTGCTACCGTTAAGTTGAAAATAGTGTATATTACGAGTTGATTTCCCAACTCGTTGTGTTTCATAAAAATTTCGCTCTGCGAGTGCAAACAGATAGCTATATATATATATATATATATATATATATATATATATATATATATATATATATATATATATATATATATATATATATATATATATATATATATATATATATATATATATATATATATATATATTATATAGTCCTCCCACAAAGTGCTCTATCATTGTATTTAAAATATCTTCATTGTGTTTAACTAGCGATAGATAATGTTGTTCAGAGACAAAGAATGAACACAATGATATTCTAAATAACAATGATCAACAACAAAAACAGCCTGCAGCAATCCAGAGATGAATATTGGCCTCCCCTGAAACGCAGCACCTAGTTTAATCTTCGGCTTCACGCATCCAAGTTTCTGCCAGCCGCTCTGCGTTATTTTATCTGCGATCGTTATCTTATCTAACTAGGGGGCAATCCACACTATATTTACCAAGGCACGGTCTCTACTCCAACACTATTACTGCTTAGATGATCAGCACATTACCACTTCAATTTTCTAACTTGTTGAGTTTTTTCAATGACTGTGACCTTTGCAATGGAAATAAATAAATAATAATTTAAAAAAGAGAATTTTAAAAAAGAGAAAATAGATCAATGTGAAATCGCTAAAGTCATAAATATACTATTTTGCTACGCGAAAAAGGTTCAATTTAAAGATTCTACAGACCACGGATAATGTATCGCAAAAGCAGGGGAGGTTATTCATGGGTGAGATCAAGCGCTTGACTTGTGCGATAGGGATGGTACTATTTTAAAGCCAAACACCACATAGCAAAGTAGAATTAAAGCAAAAGTAGTCTTAACACATGTTTTTCCAGTGGATTTTAGTTAGTAGACAAAGGGAAATGTCCCATATATACATATGTCAATAAAATCTTTTTAGCGTGAGTCAGCACCAGTTAGCTCGATGGCGCTGTTGTCGCGGGGCGGGAATATTGAAAACCACGCGACTGGGTTGTTGCGTTTATATGCAACAACCCAGTCGCGTGTAATTTCAGTCATTTCAGTCAATAGTAATTTCAGTCATCCAAATGTGATCCAATACCGTTAAGTTACTTACATATATTTGATAAAAAGTATGGGGTATATATATATAATAATTTGTAGTACTCCCCCCCTACTACAAATTATTACTTGATGTGTATTTGTTTCTATTTGAAACACAACTTTTTTAAATCAAACTATATAGTCCATAATTAAAAAAAGAATTGCACATAAATTGCGAAACCTACTTATTCCTACCTAATTCGATTCTACGAACAATATCTTTAGAAGTGCAAATTATGTAGTATCAGAATTAAAATCATGGAAAAGTAAAGTGATAATATTTATACATAATACCTACATGCACAATGAAGATTAAACAAAAACTAAGCAATTAATTATACAAGGAAGTGTAGAGGTGAATCTCACTCGCGGCTAATCACCATTCACGATATGAAAAGTCATTAAATCATCTACGAAGTGTTCATCTACTAAATGAACACGTAGTACCACACAAAAAGAGAGTAGGAGAATCCTTGTAAAAGTCGTAAAGAACCTAGGAAAGAAGAACGAAGGATTTAAATGTTTGGAATGAAATAAATTTAAAAAATGGAAAATAAATTCGTGGTAACTCAATTGAGTCACTACGAATTTGCTTTTTCTCTACTGAATGAACTGCCAACCTAAAGCTGATTAAAGTTAAATAACATTTCACTTTCTTAACCAGTGCACTGTAAGGCATAGAATAATAATGTTATTATGATTTACAAACAGTTCAAATACTAAAGCCTTGCCCATCAGGCATCAGGTTTAATAAATGCTCTTAATATAGAAAAAAAGTAAAATAAGGATAGACAAGAAAGAAAAACAAAGAGGAGAAAATGAACAAGAATTACAGTTAACGATGCAATAAAAGAAATAATTCTTAATTTCTTCCATTACAAATTAAAAAAAAGGTATTTTTGACACTGAGAGGTTTAGTCTAATCCTCTTTAATAAAGGCTAGACCAAAGGTTGAAGGGATAATAGGCGATATATTTTCAATGACCAGAAAGACAGAATTATTTTATTTCTTTTGAATTTAAGCTTGTGGAGCAGGCATTCCGCTAGCTTTTTTATATACACTGTAAGTTAGAAATCAGACCTCTAAAGAACCAAACCTAGACATATAATAGTTTTCGAAGTGGCAATAAGATAGAGCAAGTAAAAAAATGTAAAGCTCCACTGTAGCATAGTCTCTCTACTTCACTCAGTTTTGTATAGACAGCATAATTTCGTGGTATTATTTATATTTTTAAAAGTACTTAAATTCTTTATTTTCGACATAATTTCAAATCAAGCCGCCTATAGTAAAGCTTTTATCGCCATTTCCATTCACCGGATGGAGGAGAAAGGGGGAAAAGCAGGTATCCTCTTTTTTGTATTTTTCCCTTCATTTACAATGCAATAATTTGTATGAATTGACTTTAGATAGTCTCACAAATAACAAGGAAAACGTTCGGCTATGTGTAATCACAATATACAATAGTTAGGAAGAAAATCTATAATAATACTAAAATTTAAAACAAGCCCGGGCAGATCAGTCTCTACAAGCAGAATCTATTCTGTATTTTTCGGGTTCCTTTATTATAGACTAGCTTTTTCTCGCAGCTGCGCTCGCGTGGAATTTGGTTTGCCGCATTATGTTTCGTGACAGATCATTTTAAATAAATATATTTTTTTTACTTAATTTATGGTTCACAATTTTGATCATAGTGGCTTCCACATAAAAGGTATATATATGCTGTCGCGGAATTTTATTTAGAACTATTCAAGACAAACAATCCTACAGTACATCATCTTTGTGTAACTCCAATGGTTTAGGCAGCGTACGCCAAGATAGCTCTCAGAGGGCAGATTTTTTCCGACTTAATTGACATGTATCGTTATATTACGACTAAAATTACATAAAATCATTACAAATTGTAGCCTATATGTTATTCCGATATATAACCTATATTACTGTAAAGTTTCATTCAAATCCATCCAGTAGTTTTTTTGTGAAAGAGTAACAAACATATATACTCACAAACTTTCGCATTTATAATATTAGTAGTTTTTATGGATAGTTTTTTTATGGAAGTTGTGTGAAAACTAGCAAGTAATAATGTAATGATAATTAATCACCGCCACCTATGGATATCTATTAACAATACTACAGCCACTACAAATGCATTACTTACCTTAAATAATAGGAGAGGATGATCGAAGGAGAAGAAAGAAGTTAAGAAAGAGGTAAGAATAAGGGTTTATTAAAGAGTGAATGGATTTGAAAAAAAGAAATGATGGTGATTAGGTAAGTTAAGGAAGGGAACAGAAGTTGATCCTCCAGATTCCTGCAATCATCTAGGTTGACGTCGTAAGTCCAATTGTGGATAGTTTAAAGAGTTCAATCGCTTAATCGACAAGTATCGGGATAAAATGGATTTCAAAAGCCGCGAAAATTTAGCTGTTCAAATCTAAATAGATCGATCGAAATCGAAAATCACCTAGACCTGCTCCTGGACCTAACGACACCGTTAGATCCAGGAGCAGGTCTAGGTGATTTTCGATTTCTCAATATTCAATTCCTCAATCCTAATTAAAACAAATACCGATTTTGGTTATGGAAATCAAAAACTTAAGATCAATTTTTAATTTTCAATCATGCAATTTTGCTTATCTATGTTAATAATCCTTTGAGGTTCCTGGCATTTTATAGAACTTAGTGCCTTTTTAGTTTCTGTAGTTGTCGTAATAGGCAACTGTGAAATAAAATACCTGTGGACGAGTAAAAGCGTCCTTCTAAGTAATAAAAATCAATCTGTGACCTCAGATCCGCTTACCAAGCAAGTGGATTATGGACCTAACACTCATTTGTTTTAGAGGTCAATATTTATTAATGGATATGTTATGCCATTAATGTAATGCTTGTTTTTTTTTTTTGCACTGTTATCATTTGCATTCACGACGATTCACCTATTTTTCATATATTATTAATATCAATTCTATGCCGAAACGTGGACGCTGACAGTGTCTGCTTCACAAGCTCAGAGACGCTCAGAGAACTATTCTCAGAGTTTCTCTTGTAGATATGATTCAGAATAAAATAATCCGCCAGAGAACTAAAGTCACCGACATAGCTGGCTGGTCACGTTTGTCGGGGATCCGACAATCGTTGGAGCAAACGAGTGCTGGAGTGGAGACCGCGTCGCAGTAAACGTAGTGTGGGATGCCCCTCGGCTACACGGTGCGGCGATCTGCGCAGGGCGGTTGGCAGAAACTTGGTGCGTGAAGCCGAAGGTCGGGCTAGATGGCGCTTCATGGAGGAAGCCTATGTCCAACAGTGGACTGCCGCAGGCTGTTGATTGATTAATATCAATAGCATGTAAAATATTGTTACAAATTAACACACATAAATATATTTTATAGTATCATTTTTCTTGTTCCAGACTAAAATTGATTCATCATGAAGTTGATATATATAATAATATATGCAGTGACGGCAATAGTGATATCAGAAGAGATATCGGAAACGCCATGTTTCCATACGGTTTTTGGTAACAAGGAACCGGATATTTGTGACGATTTAATGAATCGTTGTATTATGTGTATCTGTGACTATTCTCATCGTTTAGGAGGAAAAGCCACCGAAGCCATGTGTACCTTATACAACGGAACTGAGGAGGAAACGTTGACGACACTCGCTGGACAGCCTCATTTGCAGAAATTAATACTTCAAGTTCACAACGATGTACGGCTCAAACAGGTCGTTTCTGAAATTCACACGCACCTCCCAAAACTGCATTCATTAAAAATCAACGGAAACTTTTCTCGCATTGAAACATGGACTTTTTTAAATTCGTCTACCTGGAATGAGATTTCATTGCCACAAAATGAAATCGAAGTGCTAGAGAGTTACTCGTTTGTAGACTTGACAAATCTCACTGCTATAAATTTGGAACACAATATGATAACAGAGATTTCAGCTGACATTTTTGAAAACGTACCAAAACTAGAACTACTGGATTTGTCTATGAATAGTATATCATATATAGCAGAGAAAGCATTTTACAAGTCGAGGAATTTAACATGGTTGAACCTGAGCAACAACAATTTACAACAAATCGAGAAAAACGCTCTCTATAAATTGGACAAATTGCAAATATTAGACTTGAGCAACAACCGCATTCAGCAATTGGATGACTTTACTTTCAAGGACCTATCTGATGTTACCAGAATTCAACTAGAAAACAATGATATAAAGAGCATATCACAGAGGGCTTTTTATGGGATGCACAAACTTGTCAATTTATCCCTTGAAGGCAACAAAATCTCGACCCTGCCGAGTTTTATGTTTCGTTTCACACTTAGAGTGTCGTATCTCAATTTGGAAGGAAATATTTTAAATACTCTTACCAAGGATGTAATGGACGGAATTATACAAACTTTCAAGAAATCAAACAGCAGTCTACTACTAACTGGTAATAAAAACGTATTATTATTTTTCACTATTGTATGATATTTTAACTATTTAATTACACTGCGGAGAATATTTCCAGGGGCAAAAACGGGGAAAATATTAAAGAATTCTTTTCTTGCTATTCTTTGTCCGGTAAAGGACAATGATTGCATCAGGATCGGAATTCATTGACTAATTTTTGATAGTTTGTTGCCAAAATTTAAAAAAAAAATAAAAGCGGGCTTTCTAAACTGATTAATTAGCGTTGTTCGAATTCATAACGGTTATCAAATCTCGCCAAATCGACTCTTCCTACTCTTGGAATAATTTTCTTGTATTTTCTTACTTGTAAATAACAGGGCGCGGTAAATTTCGACGAAGTATCTTCGTTACAGGATCATAACATACCGATGCTTTTTATACTTTTTAATACTAGCGAAGTTCAATTCGTTTAATAATACATATTGCTTACAAGTGTACACTTTTATTCCTACAGGTAACAACTTTGTATGTGACTTGAGGCTCAAATGGATGTACCAACTCTACTTTGATACAGAAAGCCAGAGTACCAAGGACTCGCTGTGGACCATTATTTCTAAATGTGGTAGTAATCTCCCCGATATAACTACTTCGTCTACTGAGAACCCAAATATTACAAATAAAACTACAATTGAAGATAACAAAAATAATGGAGGATATATTGTATCATCATATCAGCTTTTCATTGTTTGTACTTTAATCATTTTACAGTACTTTAGTCATAATTATTAAATTTCGCTGTCAAAATCTACTATGGTCTATTTCGAGTAATCGTTTACCACGAATAAATGATATTCTTAATAATAATAAAAAAAAAATTGTACTCAACTTTGAAATAGATTATAAGATGATATAGATTAAGCAAAAAATTCCGGTTAGTACAGGTACATAGTTCCCGGTTACTACAGGCAGGGCTATCTGTCATTCAGTATGGATGAAGAGGTGTCACAAATATTATGTAGAATTATTAAGCATTTTTCTGGTTAAAATCATACGAAATAGAAAATATGTTAATCATCAAATAAAATTAAAACTATTGTATTAGAAACTAATTTCAACTCTAGTTCTTAGAAGTCTAGTTTAGTAATGATTAGTAAAACTAGTAAAGTGACTGTAGGTTACCAAAAAAAAATAAAAAAATAAAAAAATAAAAAAAAATAAAAAAAATAAAAAATAAAAAAATAAAAAAAAACAAAAAAAAAATTTCGTCGTTTAATATTAAAATTTTCGTAAGAATATTAATATTCAATTTCAATATTCAATTTTAGCTTAAGATCTTCATGCATAATTTTAAATAATAATATATGTATATTATATATAAATATCCTATTCTCCAAATTAAAACTATATTGTAAAATCTTTTCTGTTGTTATTGTAATCGTATTTAATCTAATATATATATATATATATATATATATATATATATATATATATATATATATATATATAATTTCATTGGACTACTATAATGTGTTTAATGATCGATACTATAATATAATATTGTTTAATGTATTATAATACGTTGTTCTCTGTTTTTTAGTAAATATAATTCAGGCGGCTATTAAATAAATTTGTTTCTTTTTATTTTCTTAAAGTTATTTTATTTCCTTAATTCACCGCCTTTATTAATATAAGAGTGCCGTAGACTTCAAAAAAAAGTCTACGGCACTCTTAGTCCGTTCCGCTATATATATCCAGTTTCTACCAACTACCCTGAGCATCGTTGGGTGACGACCCACATATTTGTCAAGACACGATTTGTCTTCATTTAACTCCATCATTTGTCTTCTCCAACGGTTGTAATTTCTTCGACAAACGTTACCACTCCATCGATATTTCAGTGTGCTAACCTGAAGAGTTAGCTATGTGACTACGGTTCTCTGTTTGGTTTCCATTCTATATTGATGTACATAATAATAATAATAATAATATTCTTTATTCAAGTGACCAGTGACTCATTATGGTTACTAAATAATATTTCTTATAGACTAGGTTAGTTACATGTTGTATGTTACAAATACGCACGAATCACCGCTGTACCGTCCCGTTTGCGACGGAACAACAATGATTCATGTATATGCAATCCAGTCTATTGGATATCATGCTCACAATTCTGTTGGCACTACACCGTACCCTTCGCACCAGAGACCCGCATCTTTTTCTCATGAGGGCATAAAAACAGTCAACACGCGCTTCAGCGAACATCCCTGAGGCACTGCAGTATCGAGGTAGCCCCAACAGCACCCTGAACGCGTTATTATACTGAACGCGGAGGGCATTATAAGATTTTTGAGTATATCCCGCCCACAGGCTGCACGTGTAAAAAGATGTACAATATGCTCTAAATAATGTAATTTTAACGTTAGGTGAACTACGTGCAAACCTACGAGCAAGCATATTCGCCCTCACTGACAATGCCCTCCGCTCCCGTTCAATATCAGTATCGTCTTTTAAATCAGAAGTCAGATAGTGTCCAAGATATTTAAAATTATTCACCCTATCTAGAATACAATTATTTAATAGTACCGGTGGTAATTCTTTCCTACACTTGCCTCGGACATTAAACATCATTATTTGGCTCTTTTTTACATTATAAATTAGGCCATGTGACTTAGCATACGACTCACATACAGACAATAATTTTCTTATGCCACAGACGGATGCACTCAGCAGCACCATGTCGTCTGCGTAGCTAATATTATTCACGCATACACCATCTATGTAACAGCCAACTCTGGTACTGCTGAGCTCAGCTATCAACTCATTCACATAAATGTTGAAAAGAGTTGGCGAAGTCAAACCCCCTTGTCTCACGCCACACTCCAGGCCATACGGGCGAGACAACGCTCCCTCCCATCGTACATTGTTGACCTGGTTTCCATACCAATACTGAAGAATGTTGATGAGCTCTATAGGTAGACCGCTCTTCTGAAGTTTCTTCCATAAAATATTATATGAGACCAGGTCGAAAGCCTTAGAGAGATCAAGGAAACAGGCAACGATTGGTGTTTCTCTCTTTACGTAGTAGGTGACAGCACTCTTAAGACACAGCACTGCAGTCTCTGTTGAAAGACCAGGTTTAAAACCAAACTGATTGTCGTGTAGTTGGACGTATGCATTAAGCTGTGTATTAAGAATGCTGTCAAATACTTTTGAAATGACGGTTGCCAACGAAATAGGCCTATAGTTATTCTTATCAGCGTTGTCGCCCGTTTTATTTTTAACTATAGGAACCACCATTGTACGCATCATATCGTCCGGCATATAACTATGACTTAGGCACAAATTAAACAATATACACAAAACACGGGGTAAGTGAGGACCAGCCGACTGTAAATGCTCAATGCTAAGACTATCGTGACCAGGTGACTTGCCTCTAGTCATTGAAGTTATAGTTTCAGCAATACTTTTAGTTGTTATTTTTGTCAATCTGTTCACTCTGGCCCCAGCATTCTGCACATGGATCGACTTACCAAGTGGTGACTTCACCGAAAATTCATCCACAAAAAGGTTAGCAATCAGCTCAGGGTCAATCAAACCGCTGATGCTCACAGGGTTTCCCAGCTTCGGTTGCAATATGTTAGTCTGCTTCCAAAAGGAACGAAAATCTTTTTTCGTATGATGCGACGCTAATATATCCATTTTAATTTGTTCCGCGTGATCTTGGCACCATTTTAAACGCGATTTAAATTTTCTTCTAGCCTCACACATTCTCTGATAATAAGAACCGTTTGACGGCCTTCCCTGCAATGACCATAGCTCAAACCGTAGCCTAGCATCCGCGTGAGCAGCAGTGACATGTTTATTCCAACCTGGTACTATACGATTGCAACGCCTCCTACGCACACAACTTATAATGGCAGATTCACTTAAAGCCGCTACAATATTTTCGTACAAGTTATTTATTATACTTCTGTGACTCGGATCATAGCAAATGATGTCACCACACTTACGAAGTTCAAATGGGAAATCGATTATCCTCGACTTTTCATTACATTCCTTCAAGTAAGTTTCAATCTGTTGTGGATCCCTGTCACCCCACACGACTTTGTTACATTTTATATTAGATTGTATTTTTATCATTGGAATAACATTCAAATTACATTCAATAATTAATGGAAAGTGATCCGACCACGTCATATCATAGTTTACATAAACCTTTTTAACTGTTTGAGCGGCTGCTTTGGTCACCACACAATGGTCGAGCCATCGCTTAGAGCCATTAGCTTCACTAATAAACGTGTAAGTGTTAGAAACCGGTTTTAACATTTCAAAGTCTATGCATAACCATTTTTGGTCATTACAAAATGCCATAAGCTCGCCATAGAATCGCTCAAAAGGGTGAGCATTATAGTCACCAAGAATGTAAGCACAGTCCAGATTACAATTGTCTATTATTGCACTTACCGAGCTCATAATATCCGTAAATTCCGTTAAGTTAAAAAGTATATAATCTAAGAGAGTACAATCACACAATACTGTTACAAATGTCACACAGTATACCTAGATGCTAAGTAAATTATACTTTGAGCAGAGCATAATAGCAATGTGAATTTGATTAAGAATTACTACAGAGATTATACACGTTGTTCGGTTGCTTGTGTGGATAAATTAGTAGTTGACTATTAAAAGCTTTCAAAGAACAGTAAAATCATTATTATCTCTAACTACCTTAAAAATAAAAGAAGAATTTATTATCATCATTTTTTGTAGGATAAGACCGTAGGATGAAATATTTCGCCTGATGGAATGAAATCAATGCCACCTAGATATCTGCACCACCAGAGCCCTGCATGCTGAGGATGCATGACTGTGCTGGGGCTGACCTCCATCCTCCTTTGCGGCTCGTGGGATTCACTAAGATGAATTTAATATACTTAATTTGTTGAAAAATGACGGCGACTTGGTTCGCCACCCGTCACGTCCTGATTCTCACGGGGGTGAGAAGCGACCAATGGGAGAGCCGTTTCACTGCGATGAATGGTAGCAGATGGAACTCTGTGGTCTCTGCCCACCCCTGTGGGGTATAGGGGTGAATATGTAAAAAAAATATAATAATTTAGTAGTAATATTTAACTTAATAAATATAATTTATTATTTTTTTTAATTGAATTACCATTCCAATTATTTTGACTTATGTTTGTAATATATCACAACTAGGCACTCGATATCCTCTTATTTCTATAGGAATTGACGTTAATCCACTATGCTTATCTAAAGCGGATTGGCGAGATAACCAGACCTGGAAAGAAACGTAGGCTATACATACATACATATACATATTTATCCCAATCCAAAAATTGATCCCGCTACAAAAGCGGTAGCTTTGCCACTTAACAATTTGGTTAAAAACCTTATGGAATTGATAACAAGAACTGTACTAATGTTTATCACTAGTCTCTTTTTACAAGAAACAGTAACTGACTTCACTAAGTCAAAATTTATAAAAAATTCAATAAAGAATAATATATAAGCAAAGATGCAAACAAGCGTTACTCTGTAAAATGACTAATGACAAAACCCAACTACATCATTGCAAAGAAAAATCTTATCAACGTCTTTTATGTAAACTATTTTAAAGTAAAATTAATATAAACTACTGTTTGATTCGAAGATGTTAATGCTGGTAGCCTATTGGCTTTAACAGCTTTATTGAACTCAGGGCAAGTAAAATATAATTGGGAATCTGCGCAAATCGCAAATTCCTTCGGCTCGACGCCGTGTCGGAGGTACACATACGTGTGTGTGCTGATTTTAAATTCGTCATGATTCTACGTTAAACATGTGGGGGAGGATTGGACTTAAGTAACTATAGTTCCATAGGCCCTAAGGTCTAGGGGGTGAGAACCGACCTCGTGTAAGCGGCCGGTGTAGGTGTTCCCTACTCTACGTGCTCGACTATTACTTGAAGTTTATTTATTTTTCTTTTATGCACGTGCGCGAAGGCGACACTTGCATAGGAAATAATTGACCGGACGCATGTTTTGTGAAGAAGCAGCTTGTGCCTGAGGGACATTTTGCTGCAGGCGGGGGGTAATTAAAGAGTTTTGAATGTGTTTAGTAAAATTCAGGTGACTGTCGAGGGTGATGCCTAAATATTTCCACGGGATAGGTCTGCCAAAGAGAGTGATATCTAAGAGTCGGCCACCACGTTTGTGGGAGTCTCTACTGGTGCCCCTTGAGAAGTAAATTGTTTCACTTTTCTCAGAATTTACCTTGATTCTCCATTTTCGGAACCATTCACCAAGAGTAGTGGCCGCGGTTTGGAGCCGTTTCGACACGCGATATTTGACCCTATCAGAAGTGTAGAGGGCGGTGTCGTGCGCAAATAGGGCGAGCGACACGTTCGCGTGCTTGGGAATGTCTGCGGTGTCAAGTGAGAATAGTAGTGACGAGTGGCAGGATCCCTACGGAACCCCCGCTCTAAGGGGCCGCGGGAGGAGCGCGACGCGAAAGCTAGACATTACTGTACTATATATATATATATATATATATATATATATATATATATATATATATATATATATATATGTATATATATATATATATATATATACATATATATATATATATATATATATATATATATATATATATATATATATATATATATATATTTTTTTTTTTTTTTTTTTTTTTCTGCAGCCCATGTCTGTCTATCTACTGAGCATAGGCCTCCCCTTTTCTAAAAAAGTGGACATTAACCCACAACACTTGTTCAATGCGGATAGGAGAGGTAACTAAACACCAAATAAAATATATTTATCCATCCAATAGATCGAACCCGCGACCATTGACTCCGTGGGCAGCAGCGTCGTTACTGAGCCAATTGAATATCAGGAATTGTCGCTAGTATATTTTATAAATCTTAGAAATACCAGAATTATAGGATCACAACAACATCACTCGTTTGTGAACGAGGCCAAGTAGTGGACCCTTACAGTTATTTTGATTGATGAAACAAATTCCGAAGAAAGAAGCCGTGTCCATACTATGTGACTACATCGCAAAATGTTAAAAACAACACTGTCTGTTCCTGTCACTGGTTTTAACATGAAACTGTCATATTCGATAAAAAAATAACAAATTTCTACATAGATTTACAAAAAATTTTAATTGAAATTTCTGAACTGCGTGCTGACAGCTCCTGGTATTGGCAAATATGCCAATACATAGCAAACTGGACATTGCATTTCAAACCTGTATCTAAAAAAAACTAACGCTGCAACTGATATCAAATTTTAACAATTAAAAATTTTGCAATTCCACGAATGGAAAAATATCTTTGTACATGGAACAATAAATACCATTGTGTATCAGAAAGCTCGTTACCTATGACATTTTCATACAAACTGTTGAATATTCATATAATAACACATTCTAGGAACGGTGTGTTGAGAGATTTAACGATGTTTGACTTGCGAAAATAGGCAAAATGACGAAGAAATTATGAGATGTTTCATTTATATTATGTCACTTTCGAATTAATGAAAATATACACACTGCCAGTTTGGGAGTTCATATCGTCTTTAAATGTGACCAAAAAAGAAGTCATCCAAAGACGTGACGACCGACTGGCTCAGTGGCGGGGCCCTCCGCCCGCAGAGTCAATAGTCACGGGTTCGATTCCCGCATCGGAATAAATATATATATATATATATGGATTTATAAATGTTTATTCCGAGTCTGGTAACGCCCCCAATCCGCATTTCCTTTCCTTCCTTGCTTCTCTGTCCTTTCCCTTCCTCTCCGCCAATCCACAGTCTGTCGTGCCAATGTATGCGTGGCTAGGAGTGAGCCTAGTCGCAAGCATGCCGATCGTCCCCGGATCGGGCTCCCACGGGTACTATGGTGCCTTACCTCAGCATGCAGGGCTCTGCTTGGGCTGACCTCCATCCTCCCTTGCGGCTCGACTAAGACAAATTTAATTTACCTAATTTGTTGAAAACGACGGCGACGTAGTTCGCCATCCGTCACGTCCTGATTCTCACGAGGGCGAAAAGCGACTAATGAAGAGCCGTTTCGCTGCGATGAATACGAGTAATGCTAGATGAAGCTCTGTGGTCTCTGCCAACCCCTACGGGGGATAGGCATGAATATATAAAAAAATCCAAGGACGCCAAACCTGTACTCCCAATAAGACAGCTAAGTAGTATTAAGCAGTAATAGCTCAGTTGACAAGGCTCGCGCTTACGATCTGTTCATCGTGAGTTCGTATCCGGCATTGGACTATTGATGTAGACCATTTCCTTCTAATATTTGAAAAACATTGCTGATCTTCTTTAAAAAAATATATTAAGGAAGCCGTCTCCCTCTCTTACCTACGATTCAAGCAATGGAGATCGCCTTCGAGGATTCTCAGGGGGCGATCGCTTCATCAATAGTAGGCTATCATTTTGAGAAAGTCCTGCTGACTCTCTATGCGGCGAGCTAAGGAGGCGACTCTTCACAAATCTTGTAACCTTACACAAATAAATATAACCTTGTACAAATAAATATTAACACCATGACTTTACAAAATATCTTCTTCGGTCCTTCATTACTGAGGATCGTGGTTACTAGAACCTTTCAAACGGACAATCTGTCTCGACCATCTTGTTGGCGACCGACCACGCACTCCCTTCCCTTCAGTATTACCAACAATGACCAGCTCACGTCAGCAACACGTCAGTTATTCAATAAGCTGACGAATTTTTAACAGCAGACCAAAAGCACAACGTCCGTCCAATTAGCTTAGTACAATTTACGTTCACTAGGCGGAATAATAATTGGACAAGCATAACTTACATTTCGCCACTTACAAACGATTTTCGGCTCGTAACTGAGATATGATTTTATACAATGACTTGTTTTAGTAATAAGGTAGCAAACTGTCTCTAACTGAAACTTACATGGACGTGAACTTTAACACGTAATAAATACCTTGTTAGTGCCACGCTTTGCTGTTCAGCTCATTGTTACACGCCGTACTAATTAACATTTCATTTTATAAGTTCATGTCGCTGGATTGTTATTAAAACCGTAATATTACAATATTGCCAGTAAAATTTAATTAAGGAACTTTATATAAAGTTCCTTCACTTATATGAAAAATACATATTATTTGTATTGGTTATATTAACTACGCTCGTATATATTTATGTATATACATAAATAGAAAGTGAAAATAGAAAGTGAATACTTAATATACAAGATTATTTGTGTTTTATTCAAATAAATAATGACTTTTTAAATTTTTAGATTTTGCTTCTCTATTATATCGGATTACGATATAATAATGATCGTAATAAGTGCTTTATTGTATAATATTATTAAACAAGTAGTTCGTGTATTGCAGAGTTAGTTATCTCTATACGTTGTTAGTATTAATATCAACCTGCGGCAGTCCACTGCTGAACTTAGGCCTCACTCAAGGCGCACCACCTAGCCCGTTCTTCGCCTACACGTATCCAGTCTCTGCCAGCCGCCTTGCGCAGATCGTTACTCCATCTAGCTCTCTCCTCCTTCTAGGTCTCTCCACCGGTACCTGGGGCGTCCCACACTACGTTTGCCGAGTCGCGGTCTCTACTCAAGCCCTCGTCTACTCCAACGATTGTCGGTTCTCCGACAAACGTGTCCAGCCCATTGCCACTTCAGTCTACTAACTTGTCGGTGACTCTGGTTCTCCGGCGAATTTCTTTATTTCGAATTCTGTCCACCAGAGAAACTCCAAGCATAGCCCTCTCCATAGCCCTCTGAGCGACTTTGAGCTTGTCAAGGAGACAGACCGTCAGTTGCCACGCTTCGGCACCTTAAGAGAATACGGGCAGGATGCACTGGTTGAAGAAATTTGTTGCTATACTAAATTTTAATTCAGATATAAAAATTAAGCTATCGTGTTTTCTATACACCAGACGAGCATAGTATAAAAGCTACTCAGGTATTAGTCTTCTGTGATATATTCGTGCAAGAGATTAAGCAAATGTATAAAAAAATATTATATGCGTTCAATATTTTACTTTAGTATAAGTAACACAAAGCAATGATGGGTTGACTCGGATTACATCTTCGTTATTGTATATACACAAAGAAAATTGAAAACAAAAGTAAACACATTTTCCAATAATATTGTCCATGAAAACTGACCTGTTATTAGCCCGAACAAAAGATGTACAGACCATCGGACGAGGTACAGCATATTCATAATAGTGTGGTTATATAAATTTTCCTGCGGCGCAGTAAGTACTCTTAAGTAACTGTCTTAGTTTTTCAATTATATAGTTTAGAGTTGTTTAGAGGTGTAGTTTTAGAGTTGAACCACCGCATCATCAAGGCTGCATCTTCATCACCATTATCAACACACGGCGGCTATCAAGACGCAGCACCCATCTTGTTGACCAGCCCATTGTCACTTAAGGTTTTTAACTCAGACAACTATGTCTGTAACTTCGGTTATTATTAAAGATGGACTGTAAAAGTTACTTTGCTTCCGCGAACAAAAATCAGATATATAATATTATTACGACGTCCTGTGGGGCGCCCCAGGTACCGGTGGAGAGACATGGTGGAGGATGACTTGCGCAACCTTCAAATCTTCAAACTGGCAAGAGGTAGCGCAGGACAGAACCATTTTGGGTCGGTGCGCCAGCAAAGTTAGTTTATATATAGTATATATCTTCTTCATTCCTCTCTAGCCAGAGGAATCGACGTGCATTCTTCTAACCTATTACATTTGCAAATGATTTATTTTGAAATATGTATAATATATTATCATGTTGTGTAATATTGTATTCTTTGTTCGTCCCAGGGTAACTATAATAATAGCTTATATAGCATGCTTTTTTTACATGACATAACATTAACTAAAATTAGTTTGGTCGTGAAAAAATTTTTTTGTATAAATTTTCTTGTATATAACGTGTATATACATATGTACATACGACGATAACGTATACACACAACATGTACACATATATATATATACACACACACATATATATATACACACACATATGTACATGACGATATATATTGGCTCAGTGGCGGGGTCCTCCGCCCTCGGAGTCAATGGTCGTGGGTTCGATCCCCGCATCTGAATATATATATGAATGGATTACAAATGTTTATTTCGAGTTTGGTAACCCCGCCAATCCGCATTGGACAGACGTGGGGAGTAACATCCGTTTCTCCAGAAATGAAGAGGCCCGTACTCAGCAGTGGGACATATATGGTCTGTAAAAAAAATATATATGTACATATGTGCAGACATGTTTATCAGGACTTGAAACAAAGAGATTAGGAGATTAAAAAGAATATATTTCAAAATGATATTGTACACAGTAAAACAATTTAATAAAAGCCAATAAATGATCATACCAATGGCACTTAACCGTAGAGCAATCACGTAAGTGAAGATTACAAAAGCTTTACAATGTCTGTTGCATATTAATAAAAATCACAAAGGGATCGAATGTAATCCGCTTAAAGAATACACTCAATTGCAATCATCAAATTGAAGATTAGTTTTATGGCTTCCTTTGATCTGTTTTACGCGACTTTGTCGAGTATTTTACATTGTTTTTTTTTTAAATTTTAATCCTTGTGCCTGTTATGATTTTATAGCAAAACGCTTTAATACTGCTTCAGGAGATAAGATTAATTTTCCTTGGGATTATTATAGCTATTGATATTTCTGTTCTGTGTATTTTTCTTTTGTCTCCTGATCGACTGATTTGAGTCAATTTACATGTATATTATATTTTTGTTATCTGAGACTGTTTTTGACAAGCATTTGGGGCGCGGTGTGAAACAAAGAGATTAGGCTTCAAACCATAAGGTTTGAAGCCTAGGGACGATTCTCGATTCTGAATCATTCCCAACGCATGCAATCGCTTAGAAATGGCTTGACAGGTAACTCCTAATACTGAAGCAAGCTATTCTTGAATTTGACGATTCCTCCAATTCAGCGTCTTCAAATGTTTGTGGCTTTCCTTCGCGCGGACAGTCGTCAACACCGAAATCACCGTCTTTAAAGCAACGGCACCAATCGCGGCACGTGGTTTCACTTAGAGCAGCATTTATGTAATCTTTTTTCAACTTGCGATGCGCTTCAACCATCGTTTTCTTTAAATGAAATAAGAGAAGTAACACTTCTCCCAAATGATGATTATTTGGCACTAAATCAGAGATATTCACACAACTAAAAGTATATGATGCCACAATAAAAGCACTAACGTGTCAGAGCGGTTTGTTTACCATATGTCTAGGCTTGGTTAAAATCGACAAACACTTACTGCTGGAGCCATCTAATGACAAACAGCGAGAACTTATAACACCTAATACTCCTGTCCCGTCAGTTTGTTTGTTATCTCCTCCATAAAAAAGAAATTTGACTATCAATCTTAATTCATTGACCGAGGCTCGTCTATATACGCTGTCGATGCTATGACGCTCGAATTCCAATTCTACTGTTTACATCGGTCGATGTAAACAGTAGAATTGGAATTCGAAACTCTTACTTGAAACGCTTGAAAACGACAGCTTACACCAAAAGCGTTTAAAAATTTAAAATTGAATTTCAAAACTGTAACTGAATACGAGCATGTTGAAGTTATATACAAAAAATAAAGAAATAAGTAAACAGAAATCCAGGGGCCAATCGAACGTGAAACTAAATTTAAAACAGTTAAACTGTTAGTGGAAAGTTTAATGGAAAATTGTTACGAAATCGGTAATTGTTTGTGCACACAAAGAAAATTATAACTGATGTCGAAACCTTTGGGATCGCTTACGTGAAAAAATGTGAACAAATTACTTACTTAGTGTTTACAAATTGACTCACTCGGGCAAAGGGACTCCAATTCAAATTCAAATTCTATATTAACTTATAAACTTCTTTATATAAACTAATACTAACTTTTATCTAAAAATTTAACTTTCTTTTATATAAACTTCTTTTTAATATTATATTTTATTTCAATTAAATATAATTTACTTCTTTATTACACGAAACGTTTACAAAAACACGAAATAAATATTCTAGGTAAGAAAAACATAATTTAAAAACACTTTAAATTGTACGTTGAGATATTTATTAATTCGTTTAATCAAAATTTTACTCCCGTCACAACGTCTGAAATTGTATCTCGAATATCATGAAAACTCGCCACTGGTTATCTGGTCACTGGTCATCTCTGCCTCTTGCCAATTGCCCACCCAAAGTTCGCTCAGGTAAGCGAACATTGCATTGCTCCATCGACACCTAGGTCAACCGACTGAATGTCAACAGGACGTTATTGACCGAGCCTACGCGGTTTTGTCTCTCCTATTATATTGGCATCAGTCATAAGATCTTCGATGTATGCATTCTTTAGGACTTTCCAGCCTCCATCTGGTCTTTTTTTTGAGCTGAGGATCTTTCGCAGGACACAAAACTTAAATATCAATAAATTATTTTTACATAACATGGCATGTCATAAAAGCATATTGAAATTATATCATTTGATGATTGCTATATAAATTCGGATTTAATTTCTATTGAAATAAAGCAACAATTTTAAAGGAAGAGACTATTCCATCTTGAAAAATTTTTTTATAATTATTATATATTCACGCCTATCCCCCGCAGGAGTTAGACCACAGAGCTCCATCCGTTGCCATTCATCGCAGCGAAACGGCTCGTCATTGATCGCTTTTCGCCCTCGTGAGAATCAGGACGTGACGGGTGGCGAACCACGTCGCCATAATTTTTCGATAAATTAGGTATATTAAATTAGCCTTAGTGAATCCCACGAGCCGCAAGGGAGGATGGAGGTCAGCCCCAGCAGAGCCCTGCATGCTGAGGTAAGGCACCATAGTCCCCGGGGAGTCCGATCCCGGGACGATCGGCACGCTTGTGACTAGGCTCGCCCCTATGCACGCATCCATTGACACGGCAGACCGTGGATTGGCGGTGAGGAAGGGATAGGATAGAGAAGAAAGGAAGGGGCAGGAAAGAAAATGCGGATTGGGGAGGTTACCAGACTCGGAATAAACATTTATAAATCCATATAAATATTTATTCCGATGTGGGAATCGAACCCATGACCATTGACTCCACGGGCGGAGGGCCGCGCTACTGAGCCAATCGGTCATCTGAGCCAATCTTGAAAAGTTGATTCCTCCTATATTTAAGTACCAAGACAAAGCTCACAAGCAAGCATACCACCCAGACATCCATTGTCTACAAGAATATAGATATATATATATATATATATATATATATATATATATATATATATATATATATATATATATATATATATATAATTATAAGAATATAAGATACTTCTTAATACTCGGTCAATTCAATAAGTAAGGAAGCATCATGCAGCTAAACTTATTTCTCGAAATTTCTATCTCAGTAAAAAGCTGGCAAATTGCACGTAAAGGGAGGAAAATCACATATCCACTGATTATGCACATAGAAAACACATTCTAGGAAATGGAAGATTAAATTTGTAGTGTACATCTCGCAAAGTGAGGATTTTTTACTTTTCCCGGTAGACTATTTTTCTAGCTGGAATTCGAATCAAAAATAAAATCCGAATAAAACCTGTTCATATTTTTCCTAGCATAATTAATATTTCACTAAATTATACTGAATAGCCTCCTAGTTTTAACAGAGACTGTGGAGTAAAAGGATTGTTGAGTGAGCATCCACGCTTTGACACCATGAGTAAAGGTAAGTCCAGGGTTTTGGCTTTAGGCCGTAAGGTGTAAGTGACAATAGAACGTTGAGTATACGTCGTAGTTGTAGTTCAAGTATACAACAATATTGACATGTAATGGAATTTCCCTAAGGAATAGAATTCGAATTTGGTTGATTACATTCACGACGTTATACATATATATACAAATTTACAGCATACAAAACATAAATCCAAAACACATATCTGTAAGACCCAGGCAACCTTATTACTATACTCGTATTTTCGTGTAATGAGGAGGCAAATGAGCAAGCGTGTCGCCTAATGCAAAGCAATCAACGCCGGGAATTGGGAAAATGCACCGTACTATCTCCATTCGTCCAGATATTGAGAGGAAAACTTTTTTAGCAAGTAAAAATTGAATAGATTGCAAACGTTAATTTGATTTGAGAAAAGTGTTCAATGATCAAATTATAGATGAATAGAATAAAGACATATTTTTATAGTGATAGAGCCACGCTGCTGACGAATACTTTATCAAGAATTACATAATATTTGTCTGTAGCATGAATTATTTTATTCCGGCTCGCCCGGGGAAGGACCATACTCCCGCAGAAAACCGGCGTCTCAGTGGTAGCTTACCTACCGCGCTTCGTACGGTAAGCAGCCGAGTTCCGGAGGCCCAACATCTTCCCCCTTCCCTCTATCGATATTCTCCCACTATCACTCTAGTTTTACGATTAATTTGTAATTGTAATTGATGTAATTTGTTTTACGATTTTGATATTATTATTGTATTATTATTATAATATATATATATATATATATATATATATATATATATATATATATATATATATATATATATATATATATATAATATAAATATATATATATATATATATATATATATATATATATATATATATATATATATATATATATATATATATATATATTATACAATAATAATATATGTTTGCTGGTATGATATGAAAATAAAAAAGGACAATAATTACATTCATTTATTGATTTCCACTTACTTAAAGATTTTATAGTTCATGTGTATACGCATCTACAACAATATGAAAACTTCATGAATTAAACCAATTAAATACAACATTATTTAAAAAAAAGACTATATGAATAGCAAAAGATGCCAATACTAAGAACTTTAAAAGATCGATCGAATGTATGTAATAGATAAATATATGTAATAATAAATTATAATTTTACTGACAATATAATAGTTGTATTTTTCATTTTGTTACATACACCTCACATTATTCAAATAAAGAATTATTATAATTATAATATGAATGGACATCATGTTTTACTTTGTAATAAATATATTGCTTTTTGTAAAGTGATATATCATTTCCATTACAAATAAAATATCCGAAATATTTATCAAAGGGATTAAATTCAATCATAATATTCGTCGGCAGGCAGTAATATTCGTCGGCAGTTTCAATAATTTTTTTATGAATTTCTCTTGTTTTATTGTCGTTGGTTTGCATACACTCCACGACGTTGCTAAGACGTATATTTGCCGTTTACGTCAAATGAAGTGTAATATTTGCTTTGAAAAAAAAATTGAGAAAAAGCATTTGCTAATAATCAAGCTGTCTTTTCATCAAATAACGCGCACCGCACCATCATTACACTGCCAGTCGCTCCCTGTAGTACATTCTTTTAGTCTTCCATTAGTGCTAGCAGTGACAAGACTACTATCGCCCCGCCCCCGCCTCCGCTCCCGCCCCGCCGTAGTTGTTGCATGCGTGGACCCCGACTATATGTGCACAGCTTTGCCAGTCGCTGTATGGCGCACGTTTTTTCAGTGTTCCAGTAGTACTATACGCTCCTCCACACGTTAAAATCAACTCGCTTACCCGTGCGTACTAAGTTGTTGGTCTATAAGGCGTAGGTTCGCTCCCGACTGACCTATACTGGACCGGCCTTGTGGTATATGGTGCTAGAAACCCAGCGCAACCTCGCTATGTATGTATTGACGTAATAACAACGGACCTCAGAGT
The DNA here is from genome assembly GCA_031353405.1 of Baronia brevicornis. Classification (NCBI taxonomy): domain Eukaryota; kingdom Metazoa; phylum Arthropoda; class Insecta; order Lepidoptera; family Papilionidae; genus Baronia; species Baronia brevicornis. The sequence continues at coordinate 160,580 of JASFAT010004000.1, forward strand.
GGAGAGCATCCATGAGTTTGTGGTCCGGTTGGTTCGGAAGTTGTTCGACCGAGCCGACAGTGGCCCACAAGAACAACAAGCAAAGTTCTTGAGGTGTGAGACCTCAAGAATTTTGCTTCCCTACTCGCTTCCCCACCTAAGGGACGTCCGTTCCCACGAAAAATCAAGTAAAACAGTTTTTTCTTGTTCCAGTAAAATGTACTTATGTGATTATATTTTATTGTATTATAAAGGTATTATATATTTTATCAAAACATAACATGACATGTTATAAAATATATTTTAATTATATTACTTGATGTTTAGTGTAATACTGTTTTTATAAATAGGAAGCCAATCATCTGATGGTAAGTAATCATCATCTCTCAACAAGGGAATTGCCTACCTCAGGGTAAGAACACGAATAATATGACGGGTTGATTGAAATTATGTAAAAGGAACCGTATAGACAAGTTCAGTAATTTTAGTTTTGATTAGCAGTTCACGTCATTAAATCGATACTTAGATTTGAGCTACAAAACGCTCGTGGCTAAAATCAATATCAGCTTGAAATGATAGTTGCCTTCAAATCCAGGTGGTTCACATATCCTAAATGCTGTCTGTAACAAATACCTCGATCGGACCGGTACGGACGCATCGAAGCGTGGCTCTTCTCAGAAATACTCAGTGAATTGTTATTAACGAAGTGAAATACATGCATGACAGCTTCGCCGTGTTTTCACATATCTACATAAACTAAAACGACGTCGTACAAAGGGCGGAAAAACAAAATGTCAGTAAATCATCTGATTTTTTCTTTTGACACTTTTAATTTTGACAAAATAAACTATGAGGATCCAAATTTGAAACTCTTTTTATGAAAATGGTTTTTGAGTCAATATTTTAGTATTTGAATTGGAGCAAACATGCTACGTTTATGTAACGCTTACTACGAAAAGTAATATTTTTAAAAATGTATGGAAAATATTATGAAATAAATAAATATTCTTTACCTGCATAACTTAGTAATTGTTGCCCTATAGCATATATATATATATATATATATATATATATATATATATATATATATATATATATATATATATATATATATATATATATATATATATTCGAATGGAATCGAAGAATAAATATGTTAAAAACGCTGCCGCACGTCTACTGGGTTCTAAGAATGCCATATACGATACTTACGGGAAAGAATTGGCTGACCCTAATGTGGCGACACAGCAGGTAGTAAAATAGTGCATAGAAATGCTAAGTTCTACAGTACGCACCAACCTGACGTAGCATTTGGAACAAATTCTTTAAACGTGAAAGAGGATTACGTTGAACAGTGATTTCGTCCTTTATTATAATTTGAGGAGTCTGATGCCGTAATTGCGATGTGATTGCTATCAAGCGAAGGATAGCGTGTTCGATTCCCGCATCGAGTTTTCTGTAAATATTTGTTGATGTTTTTCGCAGTAAATAAATTGTCAGTGAATTTCATTGTAAACATTTTGTTTATCCTTTTCACTAATAACAATATTGATATTTATTTTCTAAGAAAATGCTTAATTAAATCTATGATTTTGTTCTAGATTCTATATCATTGATACAGTCGAAGTTATTCCTCGGAATTTAGTTTTCTCGGTAATTACTCGGTAAACTTAAGGTCATTCTGTTCGGTATTTATTCTCAAGAATAATTAAGACTTATTTACTGTCCACGTTCTTTTTAGTTCGTTATCGATATACGATATATATTAGGTCGGGGCAAAAGTATTTTCGTATTGTTCATACAAAGGAAAATATTTTTTTTAGGTATAATTTTTTATTTATTTATGATACGTATGTGCCGTTTTGATCGATGATGTGTTGCCATCTTGTGGGTAGTGACATGATCCCATTCCTGTAGAAATTTTGAGATTTTTGATTAAAAAAATCTGACAAGTAGCGTTCACAGTGTTCTTTTGAAGTTAGCTTTATGCTTCCTAAAGAGTTCTGCAATGACTGAAACAGGTGGAAATCTGATGGAGCAAGGTCAGGGCTATACGGATCAACACATTCCAGCCAAGCTCTCTCAATTTTTGCTGCTTGGCTATAGATGACAACGCCAGTGTCATGGTTTCTCTCAGTGGATCATGTGGTACCCAAATGTCAAGTTTTTTCTTGTACCTAGGCTGACGTAAATGACGTAAAACTTTTTTATGATCAACATCCAGTTCTTCAGCAATATCGTAGCTACTAATATGTCGATCTTGCTCCACTTTCTCAAAGATGGCACTGATTTTGTGACAGGGCGTCCAGAGCGAACCTCATCTTTGACACTAAAATTTCCAAACTTGAAACGCTTGAACCACATTTGTGCTACTCTTATTGATACCGCATTAGGTCAGTAAACCGCACAAATTTTATTCGCGGCGTTCGTCACATTTTTACCTTTTTTTGTAATAAAACTTTAAAATGTACCGAATTTCTTCGTCACATACGTTCATTTTGCTTGCTTGAAAAATGGCGGGAACTAGTTTTTTTTTTTATTTATTGCATCTTCAGAATGTCACATTTAAAATGGTATTAAAACCAGCCAGTTATATTCAGTACAGCGTAAGAGGTTTGATTACTGATGTAGCTACCTGCTACAGAATATAACTTCAAGAACAAATTCGCGGAACAAGCTTTGTTATTACGCACTTGCGGAATGCGCTTTGTTACGCCGCATTCGTGGAATGCGCTTTGATTCTTCGCATTCGTGGAACGCGGTTGTGCCTGCACGTGTGCAGCAACAAAGCGCGTTCCACGAATGCGGAGAATCAAAGCGCATTCCACGAATGCGGCGTAACAAAGCGCATTCCGTAAGTGCGTAATAACAAAGCTTGTTCCGCGAATTTGTTCTTGAAATTATATTCTGTAGCAGGTAGCTACACTAATAATACATTCAACATACGAAAATACTTTTGCCCCGATCTATTATATATATATATATATATATATATATATATATATATATATATATATATATATATATATATATATATATATATATATATATATATGTATTAGTCATGTCAGTGGCCACGTTTCGGCGCCGTGCCCTATTACTTACCCAACTCTATATTCATTTTGGTGCTTCGCTTACCTACAATGGGTTTCGAATCTCGTGGAGGTAACAGCTACGCGTGTCACCGTTCTGCGTAACGAACCGTCCGCACCTGCGTAGGGCGCACTCACTATGCCGTGACGCCATGACTTTTACTCCAAATTTGATTCCATTATTATAACATAATCACCTAACTGTAATAACTTAGATTCCCGAGTTTATTCTCAAAGAGGCAAAAGTGTTGGCAGGTATTCTTTCAACCAGAGTAACCAAAACATATCGGACAGTCGTTGTAGTCGACGCCATACTTTCTTTAATCAGAGATCCAAGTTATCGAACTTGCCGAACCATGGGCTCGTTGAAGCCAATAAAAAAATGTTTAGGAATGAACGGCTCGGGGTAAATAAGGGTGATCTGAAACATTGGTAATAAATAGACCAAATTACTATTTTGTCCAGTGCTTCCACTTCAGCCAATAAATTTGCTAAAGTGCAAAGTGATTTTAATATCACCACATAAGGGAATATCACTGTACGTATCATTCTCTCACAGAATCCACCCATCTCAGGGGCACCTGGGTGAACGAACGCACGACGTCCATGTCATGAAATGCTTTCGTATTTAGCGCTGCTAAACTTTGTCATATTTCTGCGTCAGAACCCGTCAGGTTAATTATAAATAATTACTTGTGACAATGTGCCCTGCAATAAGTCTTGGAATGGACACTGGGAGTGATAGACTAACTCCCCGAACGTAAAATGCGAATAGATGACGGCTGCTTACGTTTTTGAGGAGGTGTCGTGAAATATACATGTGTTTATCAACAATGTGACAGTAATTATCAACACTAGCCGAGTTCAATGTATATTGTCGGCTTGAGTAACTTTCTTTCCATTGCTGGGCGCTGTAGTAGCATCGTGGAATTCGTAGTATACCTAAACATTTTAAATCATTGAGCCAACTGATCCACCGAGTGTGCTCGTCAGGTTGGATGCGGCAATTCTATTTAAATTACGATGTACAATATAATTGTACATCGTAATTAAATCGAGTATCGTTACGATGTACAATATAATTGTACATCGTATCGATATGGACGATGTACAATTATATTGTACATCGTCCATATCGATACGATAGACGACCGATTGGCTCAGTGTAGAGATATTTATTCCAAGTCTGTATAACCTCGCTAATCAGCATTGGACAAGCATGGTGGTGTAATGTCCGTTCCTCCAGGAATGGAGAAGCCCATGCTCATGCAGTTGCACATTCATAATGTTTGGAGAAATACGGTCGACAGCAAAACTAAACTTATCATCGTTCGTTGCACAACAACCCGAGAGTGTACTCAGTAATGTTCGTAGCTCCATGTTTAATATCGATAGCAGGAATGGATTGTAAAGCCTATTTGCTATCACTCGACCGGCGCGTTATCTTAAACCCACCAACCCATTTTATAAATATATGTTACTTCTCGCAGTATTTGAATCACCTGACTTTCCGTCTCGCACAACTATAAACAATCGTCTATATAATATGATGTTGTTTATAATAACATCGATTGCTTCGGGGTATAAGTCTAGACAACTTTTTTGCTTTTGATTTTTTTTCTATGCAATAAACAGAGAACAAACGGCGTCAAATAATAATACCTTTGCATTACGCCAATTTTAATAAGGGCTTCTAGATCATCTTGCCAGAGAAATCTGAAAACGTGTTGGTCTTCAGGACGAATTTATATTTTGACATAGAAATACTTTATGTCACCGTTTGTTTGTTCGTTTGTTCTTTTTTTATTATTGACATAGAAATACTTTATGTCACCGTTTGTTTGTTCGTTTGTTCTTTTTTTATTATCTTTATTTATCATATAAATCATACATCTACAAAGCAGACACAATCAATATTTGTAGCAGCCGTGAATATTTTGTAAAATACCGTTCAGATTAAGCACATATATTATATTCTTTTTATTTTATTATATTTAAATAATCAAATTTTTTATCTTTAAATAATCAAAGTTGAAAAATCTATTTTTTTTAACAACAGAAATTTCAACTCGTCGATGCAAGAAACAAGTTTAATATCTTATCGTATCATCCACAAAAACAAACAGATATCAGACACCTGTAACAGACTCATTTTTAAACAAATCTCATATATAAATACATATGTAACCCATGGAAACAAACTTATGTTCACGGAAACGTTACATATTTCCTAACAAAGAATTATACAAGTCGGAACCCATAAACAAACAATCTTAAAAAAAAATAGATCGTATATTAAAAAAGCAGTAGCAAGCAGTAGTAATGTTTCAGGTATTATATTTATTTCTCCATATATATTAAAAATCCTATAGATAGGAGGGGAAACGAGCAAGCGTGCCGCCTGATGGAAAGCAATCAACGCCGCCCATAGACATCCGCGACACCAGGAGCCGCAGAAGTGTTGTCGGCCTTTTAGGTATGTATAGGCTTGTTTTTTGGAGGTAACAATGTTGTATCAGTTCGGAAAGACCGTTGAAGGTAGCTGATTCCACAGAGTGGTGGTGCGTGGAAATGAGTTTTGAGAGAAGCGCACCGTAGTAGATCGCCACTTATCCAGATGGTGGGGATGAAATTTTTCTTTACGGCCAGTTGTGCGGTTGTGGAATTTGGCGGCGGGAATTATTCCAAATAATTCCTTGGAGCGCTCACCATGATAATATCGGTAAAAAATGCTGAGAGATGAGACATCCCTCCGCAGCGCTAGAGAATCAAGTCGATCGCTGAGATCTTGGTTCTGATCGCACGACTTTAAACAATGTTTAAAAAAAATATATGTTTAAAAAACTTTTACTTAAGAAGCTGTCAAACTAAACAACCTCGCAGCTTTGTTAAAAAGTTAATCAACAAAATGGTGGACGGAATTTCGCAGCTGCTTGTGATGACAACGTAATGATACTAGCTAGCCAGCAAACCGTGCGGCGTTTTTCTGTATTTTCACACAGATTCACTTTTAAATAAGACCAAACCAAAAATACTACACATACAGCCAGGTTTTTAGCAATAAAATCAAATTCTACCACAATGTTGAAAAGGTGAAAATAAATAAGCTATGCTTAACCTAAACAAATATCAAAGTAGCTTTAATGAATATCATAATTATAAGTATGGTTTAAAGTTTAATTAGTTAAATAATTTTTAAATTAATCCAAACCAAAAATACTACACATACAGCCAGGTTTTAAGCAATAAAATCAAATTCTACCACAGTGTTGAAAGTGTGAAAATAAATAAACTATGCTTAACCTAAACAAATATCAAAGTAGCTTTTATGAATATCATAATTATACGCTAATATTAGCTAAATAATGCTTAAGACCTGAATTAAGGAAGTTTTATAAATAAGACTGAATGAACTCATAACCCATTTACTAGTGGTAGAGCCACTGCAGACGAATACTTTGTCAAGAATGGCATAACATTTGTCTGTAGAATGAATGGGCCAGCTCGCCCGGGGAAGTACCACACTCCCGTAGATAACCGGCGTCTGAGTGGTAGCTTAGCTACCGCGCTTCGTACGACGAACGCTTAAGTCCTGGAGGCCTAACCCCCTCCCCTTCCCATAATGACAATTTTCTTAAAGACCGACAATGCTTCCGCACTGCCTATAGCGCTGCGGATGTCTATGAGCGGCGTTGATTGTTTTTCACCAGGTGACAATACTGCTCGTTTACCTTCCTATAAAAAAAACCTCATATCGTAAACGCAACCGTTAAAAACTGAGTTAAAAACATTTCAGATTCTTCTTTTTGTAAGTAAATGACATTATGATTGATACTAAATCCTGAACGCTTATGCACTACCTGATGAACAGATCATCGTTTCTGCAGTCTGAAATGTAATTTCTACGTATGACAACAAAGCTTTTTGCCACTGACGTTCCGCGTATTTGTCTGTGACATATTTGCAATTAGTTTCGTAAATGACCATGGGTATCAAACTGCGACTCTCAAAGCCTTTGATTAAGTTTCTCTTTGTTGTTTAAAATGGAAGTAATGGTACTGTCATTCGATCCTATTTAGGTAGCAATTCACAAACAGGCCACCGATTACCAACGATTTTTAGTAGCATTCACTATTTGTTTGCTATCATAGAATAGGGCTGCCTCATTTTGTCTCGTAAGTGTCATACAAAACGATTATGAGAATTTATCCCACCACTAAATGTCACCAGGGCAGTAGTGTCTACTTGAGACCTAAAACCAACAACCAACCAATTTGGCCACGCAACGCTTGGCAATTTTGTGACAGAAGCAGCAGTGGACAATTACGGTTATATTGACAATGATGATTTGGTTTCTAATAATTGTTTTAGTGCCTATTTATACATTTCTAATAATAGGTGAAGCGTTGTTTATAGTGCTAGAGTGGAGATTGCGTTTTAAACGTACTATAAGAACGCCCCTTGACCATGTGATGCAAAAATCTGCGCAAACGACTGGTAGAAACAAGATGTGTGAAACAAAAGGTAACAAACACCTATCAGTTGGCAAAGAGTGGGCAATTTTCAGCGAAATGAATTCTAACGGTTTTATCGATTCAATGATTGATACTGCCTTCCGACGATTTATCGCAACCTTGTTTGCTATATGTAGTATAAACAGTATAGTAGTGTGGTAAGACCTCAACATTTTACCATAACTTTAATGTTACCTAGCCAGTTTGACGGCGTATTCTAAGAAAAAGATATTTATTTAACTGCCTTATGTGCAAACTTAGAAAGCATCCTCCGAGTTCTCCTTTATCCAATGGAACGATAGTTTCTTCGATACGATTGGAATATAATTTACACGCTATGTCTTCCAGATGCGATAGACAATCAAGAATTATATTCAATGCCTTCACAACTAAATTTAATGTTTTAATCGATTATTTAGTTGTCGAACGACATTTGAACCAGAAATCCTTTGTTTAAAAATCAAGTATTCCAACCAATGAGACAGGTTATCAAAATTTATGTCACTATAACTAGAGGTCAAATATAAATAAAACAATATTTTTTTATAAAATCTACAATACATTTATTAATTGCATAATGATACACTTACAAACACAATAGATTATTAAGAGTATATATTTCTATAAAATACGAGCATTTTCACATATTAAACTATATATTATATAAAATTGTATAATAGTATAGAACAGTTCAATGAAAATTTATTTAAGTAGACGGATTATAATCTTAAATAGAACAATAAGTTTAATAATATTTGTTTTAAAGAGCCCAATATGTCTCACTGCTGGGTGCGAACCTCCGTATTTTTGGGCGATTGGATATCGACCCACCACGGTTATCAAAGGCGGATTGCTAGAATACCCAGGCTCGAAATAAATACCTGACTCTGAGAGCAGTAAACTCGTCATAAGCCACATACATGAGTTGTTGACAAATAAAATTAGTTTTGCGAAATGAACATCTAATGTGTATATATCATGTTGATTGCAAATATCAGTCTCAACGTCCACAATTGACATTTTTTTAATTCAGTTGAATTTTTAAAGTTAATTAGATAATAAGATATTAAGCACTAAGGCTTATATTACGACGAAATTAAAAGGATAAATTTTTCGTGACATTTATCACCCTTAAATAATGTCGTACCGTTAAATACATTTTCCCCATCATATATATATATACATGCGTTTCTTTACATACTTAACGCCTGCATGAATCTGTTGAATTTTAAACAACTGCCACTCTAATGTTATCTATAAGTGTTATATGAAAATTTGAATATTTGTGATTTGTTCGATTTTTAAATTCAAAACATCGTTAAACGCGGTGAACGATTTTTGTTTAGGGGAAATCTTATGAGGTCGCATCACTTGCACGCTAATATTTCTTAGTTAATATTATGTTATATTGTAATTATTTTGCAATATTTAATTTGGTAAAATTAAAACACCACTGTTATAACTTTTCTTTTAGTTTTCACTTCTATCGGTGATCCGCATGACTGCCCATGCCTTTTTTATTAATAAAAATGTCAGGGAATACAAAGTAAAAAGTATTAGGCTTAAAGACTCATGAAGACATCAATAGTTAAAAATTTTTTCTACATCCTAACACATAAAAGTTTAAAGTACGACAATATAGTTATATAATTCTATAATTAAAAGTTAATATATAATATTAGTACAGTTATTATAAGAATTTACTATAACGCCCTTTTACGCAAAATAAATTTAAAAATGATAAGAAGATATAGAGGAGCAAACGGAATAATGCAGAATGGAGGTTAGTGTAGAAGTGTTGCTTACCGTAAGGTAAGATATGATGGGATATATTTAACTAATGAAAGAGAAGAAGAAAGGAAAAAATGGAGAGAATTTAGCCTTTTGAATCTCCACGCTCACCAAACTAAACAAAATAGAACCTAAAGTATCATAGGTAGGTTCTCCATAGGCCGAAAGATTAACGCTATAGACAAAAATGGCCCAAAAATACTGTTATTCCAAGTTTTTAACAAAGCGTGACAATTCTGCATATAAAGAGTATACGCTAAATGAGTAAATACGTTCATTTATTTTAAGAATATTTATCTATATCTAACATTTACATTCATAGTTTATAAATCTTATGGATATTCATGAATATGTTAAATGATCGGTAGAGCTCCTTTTGCGTTAAAATAGTATAATATTTTTTTTAACTTAGTACATGTAGTTCCAATATGCACTTTTATAATTCAAATACTATAAGATATTATATGAACTCTTTAAATGAAATTTGTATCACAGAATACATCTGTAATGTTATAAGTACGTATTGAAATAAGCTCTGACATTGAAATATAAATATTGGCACATTTATTATTAATACCTTATACTTGCATATTTA